>JAMKQA010011806.1:0-18525 GCA_024699735.1 Posidonia australis
TTTATCATTTTTATCATGAAAATATGAATTTATTGTGGAATTATTGTTTCAATTATTAATTGTAAACATGAATTTATTTTACTTATATGGGAAAAAAAGTTATTTTATTATTTTTCAGATTAATATGTAAATATTAATCTTTCAAATATTGTATTTCATTCCATTCCTGTTCTTATATACCAAACAGTGAAAAGGAATTATCAGTCAATTTCACTATATAATTTCTTATGTACCAAATACTGGAATGGAATAAAATTATTCCATTCCATTCCATTCTGAAGTTCATTCCATTTCTGTTTATTTGCATTCCAACGTAACAAGGTATAATGCACTATGTTTTTTGAAATGTGGTTTTGTAGCATCAAGGTATAATGCATGTTTTCTATGATTTTGGTGTTGTTTGACACACGTTTATAGTTTAGTGCATTGAAGTTTTCTATGGCTATGATTTTCTAACATCGGTATTTGAGATGCCTATTTTAATTATGTTGGTTTGGTAATCAAATCTCGAGATTTGAGAGGCCTAGGGGTTTTTCTACTTGTGATAACTTTCTAGTTGCTCATGGCATTGAGTGAATGCATTGTATTTTCTATAGTTTTGCCGACAAGGAATTTAGACTATGATAGTTGAGGTGTTGTGTGTTCTTGGGTTTCCGTGTGAGAAACTAGGTGTTGGTTTTTAATGGCATAGTTTATATTGTTTTTTGTGGTATTTGCTTCAAATTTTTAGTTGTTTTGTATTCCTACTTTGATGTGTAAGATTGTTAAGGTTTTTGGTTTGACTTTGGAACAAGTGTGCATTCGTGTGTTTACTACATACATAGGGTTGTTGCCTTATGCCACGCGTTTGAAGCGTGTGTGTGGCCAATACGTTCCTTACATGCATTTTCACTGTTCTGTGCAATAGTTTTAGTATAGTTTTGAGCCCATTTTTCAATTTTGTTTTGCCAAATGTATACTAAATGACTTTTTTAATGATCACTTATGTATGCTTGTATTTGTATTTAACAGATACATATTTAAAGGTCAACTGGCTTACTAATGTATTTAAAGAAGAATCATTCAATCACACATTAAAGATTTTAAATAGATTTTTGATTTTGAATTTATTTTTGTTAATTTAACATTCCAAATTATTATGTTTGAACTTAGATTCAATATTGATAAATGTAATATAAAAAAAAAAGATGAAGCTATGTTAGGTGCGACAATTAAAATCGATACAGTAAATTTCAGATTTTGTGAAATATGCACAAATTCCAGTCATTTAAACTTAGCTTTAAAAATTATAAAATTAAAGTATATGAAGTGAATTACATTATGTAATAGTATTTATTTTAAAAATATAAAAGAAAAATACAAAAAAAATGTACTAGCTGTAAACATGAATACAACCCCAATTTATTGTACATAAAAAGAAATGACCTAAAAAATATTGAGAAGGGGCAAGAATGAAGTTAAAAAAAAATCCAGAATCTTACGCCTTACTAGTGATTCCTATAAATAAGCAATTCAATAAAACCGGAACATGCTTTGTCATAAAAAGGTTTTTAAAAGTTGATGGCAAATAAAACAACCGAGATTTATAATACACACGCGAGGTAGAGGAACAAAAATGAAGATACTCCTCGCAAAAAGAGAACCAAGATTGATCTGAATAACATTTCCATGGCAAGAGCAACTTTTACTAGTTAAATCAAGATAGTGCTTTATTGCTCATAACGGAATTAAGCTCCACATAAATAAGCAAACACCAAACCAAATAGGTAGATTTTCATGTCCAATCACAAAAGCAACGGACAGCCAAATACGCATAACTACTAAAATCCTCACGGTATGCAATAGAATCTAGTTTGGCGAGGTGAAGAATTTATTGATGGATGGCATGATTTCGGGGTTTCTGTTGCGAACAAGCTTCCTCAAACTGTGCTCAGCATATTTCTCTCCCTCGGCAAAGTTCTCGAGCACTCCAGCGGTCCTGTTTTCCTTGGTCACCCTAACGGTTGAAAACACACCAACGTTCAACACAATGAGTTCAAAATAAGCTTGCATTTACAGGAAAAGAATATTATTAACAGTGCAGAAACACCTAATGAAGACAAATTGGAAGAGGCGAAGAACTTCCTGTAAATTTTCCATCTTACATAAAAAAAAGAAATCAACTTTCAACTCAAACTAGAGCACTAAAAAAAAAAAACAAATTGAGCCATAAAGACTCAAGAGACATATCGAGGAAAACAATTGTAGCTGTAGCTATAATTGGTTATCCACAGGCACTTAAAAAATGTAGTTCGGTGTTTCTGCCAACCCTGCTGCGCTCTGTACGCCTTAACAATCCAGTTCCAACAAGATTTTATTTATTCCATTATTAATGAGGAAGACAGCACCACGAATTCGCACATGCTCAAACATCATATATTATACTAACTCTCTTTCTGTATAAATTTAAGAAGAAAAATTGTAACTATGCAAGAGACCTCCAAACCTTTCTACACAAGAGAATATAAATTCTTGGCTACCTACCCAAATACTGAATTGTCTTGAAATGGTAATACACATATTTTCAGAACATATAACATTGCTGTGAAAAAAAAAACATGAAATTCTCTCACGATATGCAAAAATAGCAGAAAAACGATAATAGAAAAAAAAAAAAATCTTAATTCAGGAAAAGAAACAGTAATAAGAGGCATAGGTGGAAAAGAAAGGAAGAGCAGTTACCTGACTTCAGGGTTGATGCAGATGTTACGGACAAGCGAGAAACCACAAATCCCTACCGCAGCCCCTACCGCTAAAAACAGCGGGTAGACCTAGCAATAAATACCACAAGCAAGCATTTTTCAACCACAACAACATCAATATTGTCGTCGTCGTCGTCGTCGTCATTATTATTACTAATTACCATAGAATTCATAAATAAAACAGAAATATCAAGATCTACGAGCCAGGAAAAAGAAAAGAAAAGACTGTATTAGATCGATGAAAATAAGTAGATCTAGAGAGAGAGAGATATGTACATCACCCATCAAAAAAAAAATCGAAGATGAACAACAACAACAACAACACAGGAAAAAAGAAGAAGAGAACCCCTAACAATACAGTCGTGTGTATTGACATTAAAAGCAAGAAGGAAGGAAAGAGAAAAAAAAAAAGACAAACAGAGAACGAAATCACAAAAATGGAAACATGTAAAGAAAGAATGTAAGAGAGAAAGAGAGAGAAAGGGAATACCTCCGGCCTCAACCAACGCTGGACGGTGGAAGAGACCATTGCAAGGCGGCGGCGAGATGGAGACGCAGAGAGACAGAGAGATAGAGGACAGAGAGTATGAGACAACAGAAGATTAAACAAACCAAGAAAGAAAGTGAAATTTAAAGAGAGAGAGAGAGAGAGAGAGAGATTAGGTGATGAATTATGGACTCCACACCAATCCCCGCTCCTTGTGTGTACAAAGATAAGTTTGGTAACGAATCGGGTCTAATTCGGGTCCAAAGATAAGTTTGTGTTTTAAGACTAGGTTCTAAAATCAAGATCTAAACCTATATTACGAAGATAATGGGTCTAGATTCGGATCTTCGATCTGATACGTCCTTTAATATTTCAACTTTTTGTTTGAAGAAAGTAATTCTTTAATTAAACTTAAAACATTGTAAATAAATATGTTACACAATTCTCTGTCAATAAATATATATAATGAACAGAATACATCGATAAATAAATATATAACATGAGCAATATCATGAACTTATTGATAGTTGAACAATACATAAATAAAAATATTTAACTTCAACAAACCAATTTTGTCAATGTACATATAATAATTCTCTATCAATATGCATACACCACATAAATAAAATATATAAATAAATACACCACATAATCCTCTATCAAGTGTGAGGTACAACACCTTTGCCTAACAAATTAAGAAACTCTTCACCTTGAAAATGAGAAAATGAATTAGTCAAAAAAAGAAGAAGAAACATGGAACATGGAAATTCCAATTTCCTGCAAATAACTATGAAGAAGAGCAATAATAATCTTTATAATCCATGGAAATTCCACAATTGTTCATTTCACTGTTAGGTTTAAAATAAAATCTTCCAACATAGAAGCACAAAAATTTGACTAGCAAGGTTGTAAAATTTATGCATGGATAATCTTTGACATCATTACAAACTACAAAGTAAAGACCAAGGTGCCAAAAAAATACTTAATTAGTAAAACGAAAATAGCTAAATTCAAGTAGGATGATGTAGTCTATACCCTTAATTCAAGGGTGGAATCATAGAACAAAATATCTGATTTATTAGACGCTATAAGATTCCATTATAGTCTATGATTTACTAGATTTCAAACCATCAAAAATATAGCATTCAAATAATAAAAATTAATAAAGAATTACAGGAAACAAGGCTCAAAATAGGGTAGCTTCTATTATAGTTTGAACACACAATGAAAAATCATCCAAGTGCACAATTAAGTACCTTATCTTTCTTAACCATGATCTGAGCATGTTACTGGGAGAATTTAAGACAACAAACAGTATATAGTATTCCACGAGAAAGCTAGGACCAAAGAGATATTCCAAAGTAAATGGAAACCAAAAAAGTATAATCATTTGAGACTAATCGTAAATTTGTGATGTTGTGTCAATCAACAATAACTAGTATGACGTTACCAACAAAAAAAACAATAACTAGTATGATTTTACATAATCAACACTAACTATTGGCATTATTATGGTTTTAAAAATGAATAAGATTTATTTCCATTTAACATGTTATGACATTAAACATGTCATCAGCGTGTCAAATCAGTTCCATTCATGTTAACTAAAGTTACAATACTGAGAAAATGAAGTTTGTTCATTGGGATCATCATCATAAATTAAAATTGATCAAATATGTCATTGCCAAGTTTAAATGTCTACAACAGTTTTTTTTTTTTTTTGTTAATGAATGAGATAAATAGTATTTCATCGGTTTAAATGTAATCATTGCATTCCTACAACAGTTAAATTTGTAAATGTATACCTCATTGAAGGCTTCACCAAATTTCTTATTTCCAAACACGAGGAGAGCCAAAGTTGTACATTGTAATAGAAATTGCACCACACCTAGTTGTGATCATTAAAAACCCAGAAGTTATACGACAGAAAGAAACATATAACAAAACTAGACTACCTTGAATTTGCTCAAGCCCTTGTTTCAAAGGAATTCTTACTAAAAGCCATTTTTATAGGACAGAGAAAAATTATTAAAAAAAGTTGGAGATGTTTTCTTAAGCAGCATGAAATGAACATATTCCGACAACTTGACTTGACACACAAGATTGAGAATGAAATGAGCATTATTCCCTTTACAATAGGTAAGTGTACAAAAAATGTGTAGCTTTTTGAGGAACACATCATGACCACAAACCTAGGTAGCATGGATTCTTTAATGTCATTTTGACGCATGAGTTAAAAATCAGATATAATTATGAAGGAAGCTAAGAAGATTAACTAGAAGCATTAAGCAACCCAAGTGGTAAACTTTATTTGTTGAATACCTCTGTCAAAAAACTGTATGACACTAACATGTTATTTAAAGTCTTAACACTCAAGCATCTTGCAATGCTTTCGAAATTTTACTGCAATTAAAGAAAATATATCTGTAGACACTTGATTTTGAGTTAGTTTGTAGACAAACTCTCGAAAAGGATGTTGCTTCGGATACGACAGGTCTAACCACATCCAAATCCTATCTGACATTTTGATTAATCCGAGATCATCGCACAAAACCACGATCCTAAGCCTAGCCCTTTTGATAATCCAAGCAGTCAAGTGGTAAATCTAAACTCATATTTGGCACATCATTTAGGTGAACTAATGGAAAGCACTATGCTGAAGCACCAATATGGAACACCATCACGGTGCATCATGCAGGAGCACCATGCAGGCGCACCATCATGGCGCACCTACATGGCACACCATGCTGGCGCATAGTCTCTTTTCAGGGTGCTAGCTGTTGGTTGTCCATCTTCTACATTTGTAACCTCCACATACGAATATTCTTCTATGAACTTACGTAAGTCTTTTGGTTTCCACACCCCTTGACATCCCAAGACCTTACATTTCCACCTCATTTAAAGGCTACCCATAAACTACACCTTGGATTCTTCTTAGTCATATTGGCATCTCAAAGGAGACCATTCCCCAATACTTGCTACATCCTTAAGCTTCCTCTGAGTCTCTCAGTTGTGCCTGAAGCAACCGGAGGAAGATATCTTAAGCCACCAAAGGAAGAAACACCACAGGTATCTTCCCCTTTTCCACTTTCATATGATCTTTGCATGCTACCTTGAATGAGGCTTACGTTGTGAACTCGGTTGATGTGATGTGTTTGTTTATTTTGATGTTTGTTTGCACTGTTTGTTTAGTTTGGTAGTGGATCATGGTGCCCTGTTATAAGGTTATTTGCATTGTTTGTTCATTATAATGTTTGTTTGCATTGTTTGATCTTTTGGTGATGGATCATGGTCCCTATGAGGCTATTGGCCATTGAATACGAGTTATGGTATAACCCTTGCATGCCATGTCAATCCTCCATGCTCCTTTAATCAATCTGGTTACCTCCATGCACCTCAAGAACCTCCATAGGTTGTTGCAATCCTAGGGAATCCATAAATATGCAAGGATAGAGAAAGAGAGAGAGAGGAGTGTTTTGGTCTTGGTTGATTAGTGCAGTTGTGTTCCCTGGCATCTAGGTTAGGCCCCTGAATAGGCACAAGTATAGTTGGTTGCATGTATCCCGCTTAGGCTTGGGAATCAGATCATTGTCTGAAACAGAGTACCTGGAGTGCACCATCTAGCCACACCATATAGGCGCACTATACTGGTAAACCATTCTGGTGCACCAGGCTAGCGCACCAGGCCGGCGCACCGGCCTAGTTGTAGGATGCAAATAGTAGGTTTTACATCATAGTTTGCATGTTCTCCTGGTTGTCATGGGCCCATTTTTCTCGTGTTTGTTCTTAGATATACCATGATCATGCTTGCATAGTTTTACCAGCTAATAACTCTGGTTGCATTAACTTTGCATCTAGTAGAGTAGTAATGCTTACTACTTGGGTCTTGTGATTCGATGGCCTTTTTTGGTTCTTGTCGATGAGATTCTTTTGCACCGTTTCGTGATTCAGACCCCAGGTAGCGTATCTGAACAGTAGGACATGGCTTAGTCCCCACTTCACCTATATTTGGTTTTAGGTATAACACTAGGCACAACATGCATGTGACATAGCATTGTATACCACCCTTGGATGGATAGGAATAGGCTGTAAAGCCGACATTGCCACCTAAGTGAACGAAAAACCTGTGAAAGACCGATTGTAAACCCAGCGCATCATGTAATAGAGAGCATGGAATTAGTAGAAAATGCTAGGATTGCATGGAATCTAGGTAAATTTACTTTCCTAGAATTTATTGTGTATTTTTGGCGAATTTATTGGCATTTATGATGGTTGGTGCATTTTGGGTCCTTTTGACCCTTCTGCCTTTTTGATTTTATATCTTGATGCATGGTAAATGGATTTTAGTTTTGGAGTAGACTCGAGGGTCTACATCTTATGTTTTATGTAAGATTTTGGTGTTTGTTTAGGGGGTCCGATCGGAAGTCCCAATTGGGGCGATTTCGGACTGAAGGGTTTTGGGCCGTTTTCTGAGATCGCAGAATTCGACATACCAAAATGAAAACGGCATACCGAATCAGTGGATTTCGGTATACTGATTTTGTTCAGTATACCATTTTTCTATCAGTTTGGTCCTCTAGTCGATTCGGCCTGCCGAATCACCCTGGTCGACCGAATCAGTAGATTTCAGCATGCTGAATCAGGGTCCAAATGAGTTTATAAAATGTGTTTTTTGAGGACTTTCTTGATTGTTGTGTTTTGTCCCATTGAGAGGGACTGTGGGCCGTCAGTGGTGGTCTCTTGGGACACCTGATGCGCCGTTTTGCGGAGGTTTTGGAAGAATTTTCAAAGATATTGTGACCATGCCGGTGGAACCCTTGCACGACTCTCCTACTACTAAGTGTGTGGAAGCACACGAGGAGACCCGATACAGTCACGATGAAGATGGTGAATCCGGAGGAAGAGACGAGACCCGGAAACACCAAGAGAAGATAAAAAGGATAAGAAAAGGAGTTGCCATCTAGTCTTTTAATGGAAAGACGAGGAAAACCAAAAACACTAGAAAAACTAGGAAGCAAAAAAGATGCAGAATGTATGGGTGTGCTCCGTGCCTAATGGACAATGCACAAATGAATGCAGGCCAGAGAAAGGGTAAGGATTCTGGTTACGCATGGGGAAGGGGTTAGGCACCCCCATGCACCCGAGAAAACTCGGTCTTTCTAGGTTTCCTATTGTCAATGGTCTATGGATGTATGCTTGCTTATTCTATATGCTCATGCATGATGAAAACTAAAAACATGCCAAATCAAAGTAAAGAAGTGAAATAAAGGGAAAAAGTTAATCCGAGAGACAAATGTAGGCATTAAGAATGCCGCTTTACTGTACACCCTTGGGCGATGAGGAAAATCGTGAAAATCGAGAAATTCTCGGAAAGCGTCTCGCAAATCAGCGGAAATTAGGATAAATCCGAGAAAATCAAAAGGGGAAAATAATCCTCATTTCGGGACCATGTCGGCTTTGACAAGCCTTTTACTGTACGCCCTTGGGCGATGGAAAACCAAAACAAGTGAAAATCACAGAAAATCTGGAAAACAGGGAGTAAACCAAGCCGAAATCAAGCTAGGAAAACATACGCAAAGTCGGAAATAAAAGACGAGAAAATCTGTGCAAAAAGATGTAAAAACTCATGCAAAATGCAAGTGTGAATGCAAATGTGAGAAGTCTAGGGGTTTTGTGCAAAAGCCCAAATTCCGAGGAAAACTAAAGTTTTGAAGCCCAAGTCATCAAAAATATATAGGAAAACACATTCTATGCAAGTATGAAGAATTCTAGGGTCAAATGTGCATCCCTAGTTAAAATGAAGTTCTCTAGGGGTTAGAATGCAATTCTACCACTAAAACATGCATTTAATGCAATTCAATGGAAATTCAGGGTAACAATGCAAGAAAAATGATTTACAGAAGTTCCAGAGAGTTTCAGGGGCAAAACAGTCATTTTACCCCTAAAAACAAGCAATCAGAGTAATATCAATGAAGTACAGGAGCTAAACTACAAATTACCCAGTATAATAAAGCATCCAGAAGAATTTCAGTAAAGTCTGAGGGTTAAAATGCAATTTACTCAGAGAAAACATTCAAATAAGTCCAGGGGCTTAAATGCAAATTAACTAGCAAAACATGCATTCTGAAACATTTTAAAGAATATAAGGGCTTCCATGCAATTTGCATCGTAGAAATGAACTTCTAAAAGGAAATTAAGAAGGGTTAGGGTCCTTTATGCAAAATGTCTGAAGCAAAAAACATTTAAAAGAACTAGAGGGCTTTTATTAAAGTTTTAAACTCAGAAAACATTATTTTAAATGTTCAGGGTAAAACATGTAATATTTTCAGTTAAAACTTTATTTGAAAGATTTAAGAAAAATGACTGAAGGACCAAATTGTAATGGAAGGACCTAAAAGTAATATGAGAAGGACCTAAGTGTAAGAAGAAAATAAACTTTTGAATTTGTTAAAATACATGTTTTTAAGAGTTTTTTTTATTAAGAAAAAGGACACGACGGTCGCCAGTGACGGAGCTCCGTCGCCGATGACCACTGGAGGAGGCAAAGAAGGCCTTCCTGTAGTCTGATCTTAGATCAGATCCCATAGGAAGGGGGAAAGGAGAGAAAGAGGAAAATCCATCAGAATGGATTGAGAAGTTACCGGTAGGATCGGTCCTCCCACCTCCTCCGTCGTCGCAGAGCTTTAGTGACGATGCTGGGGAAGACGACTCCTCTGGAAGCTGAGGCGTGACGTTCCAAGGGCTGCGGGGACATCGTGGAGCTTCCACACATCTTCTGGAGCGGAGTTGGTGCTGATCGGGCATGGAGGAGATCCGCCTGTCGCCGCCGTGGCCCCCTCCGATGAACGGCGTTGCTGCGGTGCTATAGAGGTCGTGGCGTGATTCTGGGGGCTCTAGAGGCATTGCGGGGCACAGTGGAAGGTGGTTGGTCCATCGGGGAGGTCTTGCGCAGCGGGGGGCTCGAGCTCCTTCTCTAGAGAAGCTGTCTTCTCCGGCGACGGCAACTCTAGCTTGTTTCTCCGGCAAGCGTCGTGCAGGCCTCAAGAAGGGGTCGGAGCGTCGATCCGAGGAGCGGGAGAGCTTCGGGGAGGCTAGAGGAGGAGGATAGGAGGCTTGGGGGCCAGGGACGTACCCTGGTTCCCCCCCCTTCCACTTCTGTCGCCGGAAAACGGCGACGGCGGGATACGGAGGAGCTTCTCCAACCAGGGGATCCCTGGAATTTCTCCAGGAAGAGAGAGAGAGAGAGTCCTAGGGAGCTACAAATTTAGGGCTAGAGGAGTTCAGTGGAACGTACCTGACCTAAGGGGGCTTTGTGCCTCGTCGGAGCTCTGGAATTCGCTGCCGATCCTCTCCGCGAATCTCCCTTCCTCACTAGAACACTCTGGCAATCTGCTCTCCCCCTCTCTCGTGTGGAAAAAAGTGCTTCAAACCATGCCTCTACCCTTCCTTTTATAGGTGAGCAGAGACCCACAAACCACTCCGGCAGGGCACTAAACACGTAACAGAAACACTAACAAACTTCTAACCGAAGTCGTAACAACCCTGCAGACAACTAACGACTGTCCCCCTCGCGCTCCATCCTGTCCCCTGCTCGCCGACAGCAACTAACAGCAATCCAAGCTTCTTTGGAAACCCATCCAATGGCTGGAGATGCTCTGGTGGCTTGCTAGATCAGTGAATGCTCGAGCTAGCTAATGGGCTTAGCAAGGAGGTGTGAGCTCTAGTTTGTGTGAAATCCATGGGGAGGAATGGTTAAATCAAAGAAATCAGTAAAGAAGAAATGGGTGTGGGTGACTTTGGTAAAAAACAGTGAATTGACGAAGAAAAAATTATGAAATTAGAGAGGAAGAAATGAGTGTTGGGTAGGAATGAAATGAGGAGAAAAGAAATGGGCTGAATTGTTTATCGTGGGCCTTCATGGGCTTTGGGGCCAAGGTGGACTCAATTGGGCTCAATGGGCCTATGTGGGCCTTGTGGGCCCCATGGGCTCAAATGGACTAAATGGGCCTTCAATGAATTAAATGGGCTCAAAAAAGGCTAAATGGGCCAAACAAGTCTTGTGAGCCCAAGCAAGCTCAATTAGGGTTTAATGGGCCTATGTGGGATTCCATGAATTAAATGGGCCTAATGAGGGTTAGAGCTCAGCCACCACATCTCCATCCTGCAAAAATAGAAAATTGGGGTGTCTACAGATATGAAAATGGATTTCAAGGAAATAGTTGGCCTGGTTTGGAAAATGTTTTCCTGGTTTTCTGTGTGTGGGCCGAGATAGTGTGGGACTGTGTCATCAGGACCAAGGAATGTGACGACATTCTCGAGTGGTCGGTTGCGACTCCCTGGTTAAGGTCGGGGGCCGAGATACTTAAGGCTGAGGGGCGTCGGGTCTTAGAGGTATGAGACTCCTTCACTGTCATCTCGAGGCTAGGGTTGTGGTCCGCGGGTTGAGGTGTCTTGTGGCTTGACTAGGTGGTATGACACTCTTGTTGTCGCTATGAGCACTGAGGCTCGGGTGTTGTCGGGTGTGGAGGTATGATACTCCCTCCTGAGCACCATGTGTGGAGGATGCTGTGAGGAGGCGTACCCTGTGGTGGCCAGTGCGGGTGGGACACGTGCCCCGTAGCTGGTAGCGTCCTGAAAGACAGGACAGCCTTCCCAAGAAAGGGTTGGCTTTGTGAGGGTTCTTTAGGTGGGAGAATCGTGGGACGGCGTTTGGCTCCTGCATAGGGTGGCACACCGTGGCAGTGCAGAACGCCGTGGTCGCTCCTCAGTGAATTGCGTGTGGCCAGAGTGAGGTTGCCTAGCGTCGGGCTTCCCGACTCACTGTGTGTGGTTTTGGCCATTGAGAGCCTTTGCTTGTGGCTTTGGGCTAGTAGAGCCCCGGTTGTAGTTTTGGCCGGTGTGGGCCTGGTTATGAGGTTTTGAGAAATGGTTTGCGAAATGAATTTAAAAAGAAAATAGATTATAGTTTTGTTTCTCGTGGTTTTCCTTGGAGTGCGTACTGGGTGACTTTTGTCACTCATACGTTTTTCCTCGTGTTTTGGTTTACAAGTGCAGGCATGCAAACGTTTAGCATAGTGCACGTAGTCTGGAGTCTCATAGCCGCATATACAGGTTCCTAGTAGTTTGATACTTACTGTTTAGCTTTAATTTTTCCGTAATTTAATTTGTTTTAAATTATTGTGGAAAATGTGGGGTGTGGCAACTAGGTTTCCAGCTTTCAGACTCGTCCATCCCTTTTTTGACTCCATCTTTTGGAGCCACAATTGATGATCCCATGACCGTGTAGCTGCAACAAATGTTGGCCCTCGCCCAGCAGTTGTAGGGATTAGCACTTGCGCTCCAACCTTTTTCAGGTTTGTCCTCCTCGACTCCCGATTTGCCTTTGCAACCAACCCTAGGATCATAGATTGCACCCAACACGCTACCCCCACAGCCGTCGCCGTCCCTTGTCTCCTCGGCAATAGGGGCATCGACATTGCCTTCTGCAACACAGCCTCAGCATCCACTACAACATGCGTCTCCATTACTTGGGAGCACAGCCAGCCATGAGCATAGCTCCCAGGGCCGTTCCGATCCAACAGCTCTTGTTTCTACATTCTGCACCTCTTGTAGCACCACCCCTGGCCTTATCCTCACCCTTATACTAGACACAAGGTTCATCTTTTATACCTTAGCCCACAACACCCATGCACAAGTACATTGGCCATCCTGTCGTAGCACTAAACGGCGGAATGGTGGATCTGAAGGAGCCTTTAAGGGCGACCCACACGGTGTACGTGACACCTGCATCAGCTACACAATCCACGACCACAGTAGCTCCAAACGCTCTCCTTGCGAGGATGAATGATTTGGAACAAACACTCCAACAAGTGCAGGGCAAGGACTGTCGGTCCTACCAATTCAGGAATCTCTGTTATTTTCCAAAGGCGACTCTCCCTCTGAACTTTCATATTCTAGAATTCGAGAAATGTAATGGTAGAGGCTGCCAGATCTCACACCTTAAAGCCTATTACGGAGACCTCGCATAGCTTCAAGCTGACGAGAGGCTGCTTATCCGCTTGTTCCAGAAGAGTCTTACGGGGCCTGCGTTGAAATGGTTCACTTCTCTCGACACGACCACCATCAAGACTTGGGACGACCTCACACAAGCGTTGCTCGAACAGTATTCCTTTAACCTTGACCTAGTCCCGAAGCGGGAGGACTTGGTCGTAGTTAAGTAGAGGCCCTAAGAAACATTTGGGGAGTATGTTGGACGATGGCGATCCTTGGCTTCATAGGTCAAAGATAGACCCTCTGATGAGAAGTCTATTGAGATTGTGATTCGAGGAGCGCAGCCAGCAGTCGGGGCTCTGCTCAGCAAAAAGCTAGTTATCACCTTTTCAGCTTTTCTTCGGGCGAGTGATCGTGTTGAGAGTTTTCTGCACGATGGTAGTTTTCCATCGCTCTCTGCATTTACCAAACAAGCCACTTCCTCACATGGTGGCGCCAGTAGCAGCAACAATAACAACAGCCCCAACACCAATCCACCCAAGAGGCGGGATCCCTCTAAGAATACAGTCTCTTACATTAGATCCCCTATTGCACCGGTAAATGTCCATCCGCCACCTCAACGCCAAGTAGTTTATGCACCCACACCTAGAGCATTTCATGCATCACACATCACCCCCACTACCACTCCAGTATACCCTACGCCACTGGTTAGGATGCGCTTGCCATTGGTACATCCACAGTTGAAGCGACAACGCTGTGACAGGCACCACTATACCCCTTTGGTGGAGCCATTGAGCATGGTGTTCCCTAAAGTCGCATCCCTTTTGAGGCTGCCTGAGATTCGCCCACCACGAAGTCCTCTCCCTGCATGGTAAAATACGAATGCATTCTGCAATTTCCATCGAGTTGCATGCCACTCAACGGACAATTGCCTTACACTGAGGGACGCAATCTAGGACATGATTGACCAGAAGGTCATTGTAATTAGGACACAAGCGGTAGGCTCATTGCCTGCATCAGCAGCCGCACAAGCACCCCCAGCACATCCCAACATAGTTAGCCAGCCTTTACTACAGTATTCAGCCCTTGGAGCATCAGGTCCTTCGGGAGTCAATTCCGTCTTTCCTCTTGATTTCGTTACATCCTCTTTTCGTCCCACTAATCTTATTCATGATGTATCATCTCCGTTTCCCCATCAGTTGTATCAATTTTTCCTCAATGGTTCTGAGGAGTCAATCAACATGATTCGTCCTACTATTGAGCCAAAGTACGCTATGGCACCACCCATCGTATACCCACAGTCACCTACACTAGTTTGTCTCCTAGCTTGGCCACAATCCAGACCTTTCCAATCACCAACGCCCTAGAACCATCAAGTTTCGTATCCGCCAGCCATACCAGTGCAACTAGCAGCTCGTCCACTGGTTGTAGTCACCCTCACCCATGACACTTATAGTGTTCCATACAATTATGCCACAGAAATGTGTGCAGAAGTAACACGATTAGGTAGGGTGTATAAACCTCCAGCGCCCAGACCTAGCCCTCCCATTCCGTCAGAGGCCCAACCATCTTGACCACTAGCACCCGTGCCTAGTTTTCCGGTACCAGTTACTATCAAATTGCAAGCTCAGTCCCCACAATCATCCACGCCAAGAGTAGCTCCACTCATTCCCGTTAGAAAAGACCAACCCTCAGTTGACATAACCTCTCAGCTTAAGAAAGTCAAAGCTGACATTTCTATCTGGGACTTGATCCACACTTCTGCCGAGTACAGGAAAGCCTTCCTTAGAGTCTTCCAAGCTGCCCATGTGTTCCCAACCATTGAGCCAGCCACCCTTGAAACTATGGTGGGTATGATAGCGGTGCCACAAGTGATCTCCTTTTCAAGTCGGGAATTGCCACCATCAGGAACTAATCATAATCCCCCCACATTTATCACCGTGTAATATCGAAGCTTCCGCATCTCTCTCACGTTGGTAGACAACATAGCAGGTTTAAATATATGCCCCTTGCGTATGGAAAGCGCGATCGGATTCAAGTCCGAAGACATAATACCAACCGTGAAAGGGATGATGGCCTTCGATAATACACACCATGATGCACTCGGCATCCTAGTCATCCCTTTGAACATCGGTCCAACCTGCTTCGACGTAGAATTCTACGTCGTTGACATTGAACCCTCTTTTAATCTTACTTGGACACCCTTGGCTTCACAAGCATCAGGTAATTCCCTCAACTCTCCATCGCATGATCAAGTTCTGCTGGGACGACAACGTTGTTGTTGTCATGGCGGAAGATTGGGAGAAGGCTGAGGCTGTCTCTACTATAGCTCCATAGATCATCCGATTCGATCCCAAACCCTCTGATATTCTATACCGTGTCAACCGGTTTGAGCTGATTAATTTCTTTCCTGCTCTCGAGCGCGTCAGCCATCTAGCCGTTTGTAATAACTCTCGTTTAATGGTCGATAACTTGTGTTGTAAGTGGAGATATGAGAAAGGAACCCCCCTTAGGTGATACAGCCAAGGAATCGCTAAGCCAATTAAGGCAGAGGAGTGGAAAGAGCGTGAAGGATTAGGATACGTGCATCAGTTCCAAAAAAGAGATCCCCACGCTCTTGTAAGTCTCCAAGGATGACCATTCCCCATGATTTGTCTAACTTCACTAGTGCAGGCGTTTTGGATCCAAACCGGAGTCCGTTTATAATGTCACAGTCACCAGCAATTTGGATTTGTCTAGAAGAGTCTTATCTAGAAAATGATCAGTCAGAGCAAGGTATTGAGCATATTTTTCAGCAGTTCTAGAACTGTGCAATGTTGAAGAGTCAGAACAATCAGCAGTGTCTCAAGTAGTAGCAGTACAAGATTCAATTCAGAAGGCAAATTTAGAGAACAGCTTGACAGATGACATAGTTAGAGACTTAGATATTTTGTTCCAGGAACAATTGAAAGTGCTCGCAAAGGATATAGTGGAGCACAATAGAGTCAGGAAAGGAAAGGAAAGGAAGTTGTTTCACCATCCCAATCAGAATCACCAGTACCACTATGGGACCAAGCTTCGATCATGGTCTTTCAGTCAGGAAAAGAGCATGCTAATCTCTTGTCAACTGGGAGGTGGGTCTAGCTGGTACTGGCAACTTAAGCCTCACCTTAGGGGTGAGGAGCAAAAAAAAAGACCCTGAGCTAGGCTTAGGGAGCGGTACAGGCGGCAGCAGTCTTATCAGTCAGCAGCAAGACAGCTGCCATCATGCAACACCTCTTGTAAATATTATGGTAAATACACAAACATCAGAAAATCCCAAAAACATAAAAAAACCAGAAACTCCCAAAAAATCAAAATGTAAATAAAGATGCACCAGCCTCAGTAGCAGGAAGCCTAGAATCCTCAGTTGGCCCAAACAGGCATATTGAAGAAGAGGTCACACAGTGCAACTACAAGAATACAAAAATCACTGTGACCATCATGAAGCGCCATCAGGGGACTAAGTTAGAGGAAATCCTCTCGATCGATATTACAAATCCAACCTTTAAGGAAGAAATCCTATCGGAGCTCATTGCATAAGGAGAGGAAGATGAGGTTGACGAAGCAGATGGTACAAATGCTGAGAATGATGAAAGTGCGCCCTCGCAATTTCAGCCTCGTAACAATGACCCAGAGGGCCCTAACTTACATGTGGAGGAAGAGACAGAGCTTGCACTACTAGAAAATCTACATTTTGCGAGGAAAAATAGCGAGGACTAAGCGAGGAAAGTCCTCGCAAAAATATGGAGAGGACATATAGGGAGGAATTAGCGAGAACATGAACTCGCAATAATTTTCTGAGTATTTAGCGAGGAGTATTTCTCGCAATGTCCTCGCGTTTTATTAGCAAGGACATAGAGAGGAAATGTCATCGCTAAATCAGATCTAAAATACCGACGCACGGGTCGTTTTTCTTTCTTTCTTACCCTAATTATACTCATCCGCCTCCTCCTCTTCCGTTGGCACAACTTCCTCTACCGCTGCCGGGCGCAACCTCTTCCGTGCTCCTCCTCCTCCTCCACCGCAGTGCCTCCTCCTCCGATGTCGTCCTCCTCTCACTCACACAGCCTCATCGTCCTCTGCCTCCTCCTGCTGCCGGACGCAACCTCTTTCGTGCTCCTCCTCCTCCGTCAAGGTGATGTTGTTCTCTAAGCTATACGAATTTCATTCTTGTGTTTGCAAAAGGGTGTTGTACTGATTCACCAGTCAACTTAATTAGCTCAAATCTTAAGTCACAATTTTTCCCAAACATTTTCGTTATTTTTCCTTCTTTTTTTTGCATTTATTTAATTTTGTTTTTTTGTTTCCAAGCCCCATTGTGGGCGGTCTCATATGAAACTAATTTGTTTTTGTGTTGCATTTCAGTAGGGACCATGGTGGATAAAACTCTTTTTCGTTCATATGAATCTTGTTGATTTTATGTTGCTTTTCATGTGCTATTGTGGTCACTGCTCCTATATATTTTAGAAATAGCCCTCTCTTCTCCACTTTGCACAAGGATGCATGGATTCTCCACTCTCGAAAATAATCATTTGTTTTAAAGTGCAAGGTTGCAAGCTCCCCTTAACGTTTATTTCACTAGAATTGATGGATTTTATAGCAATCTTAACAACAACGGTGCCAAGAAATCAAGATTGTAGGGTCGACATCAAATGCCTGTAATATATATGGCTTGGGATCAAAAATATATGTGAAGTTTTTCCCCAAATAATTTCGATATTTAAAAAAAAAAATCCAATTGGATCACCTAACACTTTAACGTTCCTTTTTTGTTCTTCTTTGATTACTTCACTAACATGTTGATCCTTATGAAAAGTTAATTATTCTACTCTATACAAACAACCTGTATTTGCTCAAGTTTTTCTGTTAACCAAGAACATCCTCCAAATTGGTTTTTGTGCAAAAGATTCTAGTGCATTCATTTTAACTGACTTGGAAAAGTATACAAGGTTTACTTATGCAAGGCACAGTTTATCATCAATCAGATAAAAAAGGACCATTGTAGACCCTATCTAGTTGGGTGCACAACCTATCCACTTGCACATATAATGCAGTGTCTTCGACCTAACTCTTCCTTGCCATCCAAAAATCCATTTCTGAGACAAAAAAGCAGACAAAAACTCAGTGTAGTTGCAGCAATAAGCTACTAATGTATTTATTAATTTTACTGCATGCATTAGTTTTTTTTGCTCTTCGAATGGTAGTGATTAGTTGTTGACATTACAATTTAAACCGTAGTCAAAACAATTGATGAATCAGAGAGAGAAGGAGAGATAACATGTTCAT
>JAMKQA010011807.1:0-15632 GCA_024699735.1 Posidonia australis
GTGGTTTTGGCCAGTGTGGGCCTGGTTTCTGAGGCTTTAAGGAAATGGTTTGCGAAAGGAATTTAAAAAGGAAAATTGATTATGGTTTTGTTTTCCGCAGTTTTTGTGGGGTGCGTACTGGGTGACTTTGGTCACTCATGCGTTTTCCTGGTGGTTTTGTTCGCAGGTGCAGGCATGCGTTTGGTTTAGCGTAGTGCATATAGTCTGGAGTCTGCTAGCCGCACACACAGGTTCCTGGTGGTTTGATATTTTATTGTTTAGCTTTAGTTTTCCCGTAATTTAATTTTTTTAAATTATTGTGGAAAATTTGGGGCGTGACACTGGGAGTTCCTTTCTGTGACCTCAGTCTTGAGGCACTGTTCTCGGCTGTCTTTCATTGAGCTATTTGTCACTAAGCTATTCGTCACTTTTGACGATAGTTCCTCGTAGTTGTCATCCTTTAGTTTGCAATCGCAGTAGTATCCTTACCCGTTTGTGGTCCATTATGGCTCAGCAAGCCTCAAAGGCCTTTGTACCAATTGCTTCGAAGGGGATTCCTATTTCTGCCCTTCCTTCTTTTACTTTGACACCTGTTACCCCACCTGCACTCCATGATAGCCACTTCTAGGCACCTGGAGTTCCCTATTTTTTGGTTTCGGGACACTGGCAGACCCTTATTGGTCTAGAGCCCGTGGCTGAGGCAGTTACCGTGACCACCACAAGGGCATTTGATCTGATGATGTCCTGTTCTTTAGTTGATTCTACTCCACTAGACACACAGCTGGTTGTGATTGCTTCCTCGGTAGGAATTCAACTCGTCGGATCTTTGAATTTCCAGCGCCCTATAATATCTCTTTCGCATGCTCTTCCGACCCTCGGTACTACTACCGATCGTTCCATCACTATGCAGTCTCAGTAGCTTCTGGCCCTTGCATAGAGGCTACAAAGCATGGCTTTTTCTCTAGATCCTACTCTGATTGCACCTGTTTGTCTAGTTCCTAAAGATCCGTCCCTGCCAGCTCAAGCATTTCATGTTGCACTAGTCACACCACCACCACAGTCGTCGCCACAACTTCTCGTTGTCTCGACGACAAGCGTTACTTCCCTGCCATTAGTATCATTACCACTACATGCACAACATATTCCTCCATTTGCTGGTGGTCTGCCTTTTGGGCTGACAGGAGTACAACGGCCTGTGAACCCGACCATATCGGTTCAACAGCTGTTACTCCCACATACAACACCATGCCCAGCATAGCATAACATCATTCCTGCACCCTTGCATCAGATACAAGCTTCAACATTCACTCCACCACAGACAACACACATGCATGGGTACGTTGGTCATCATGCCACGGCACTAGGTGGTGAGATGATAGATCCGGAGGAGCACATGGGTGCCATAGATACAATGTACGTGAGACCCGCCCCAGTCGTACAATCAATGTCAGTAGCAACCCCAAATGCATTTCTCACCAGGATGAATGACCTGGAGAGAGCACTACGACAAGTGCATGGTGGGGATCACCAATCTTATACCTTCCAAGACCTCTACTACTTCCTAGAGGCTATACTCCCTCTGAACTTTCATATACCAGAACATGAAATGTATAATGGGAAAGGCTACCCAATCTCTCATCTTAAGGCATACTGTGGCGATCTTGCTCAGTTATAGGCTGACGAGAGACTTCATATTCACCTCTTCTAGTATTGCCTTACAGGTACGGCTTTGAAGTGGTTCACATCTTTGGATATGACCACCATAATGACTTGGAATGATCTCAGCAAGGCTTTCCTAGGGTAGTATTCCTTCGATCTCAACATGGTTTCAAAGCAGGAGGACCTAGTTGCGACAAGGCAGAAGCCCCATGAGCCATTTGGGGTGTACGTCGGGTGCTGGAGAGCCCTCCCTTCATAAGTACGCAATAGACCTTCTGAGTAAGAGTTTATTGAGATAATGATCTGAGGAGCGCAGCCAGCCATAGGGGCTTTGCTGAGCATTCAGCTTATTGCCACCTTTGCATCCCTGATTGAAGCTAGCACCCGTGTCGAGAGCTCACTACATAGCAGAAGCTTTCCTACATTAGCAGCATTCGCCAAGCAAACCATGGCTTCAGAAGGAACTAGCAACAACAATGGCGGCAACAATGGATCCAACCCCAGATATGCACGAAAGAAGGATATTGCCAAGAATGCTGTAGCATATGTTAGAGCTCTCGTTATGCAAGTTAGTGTGGTGAGCTCACCATCACAGAGTTAGGTAGTTTACACTCCTGCACCAAGGGCACCATGCACATCACGAATCACAACCACTGCTGAGCTAGTCTACTAGCCTGCACCAGTAAGGCAAGGGCACCACCTAGGACAAAGGCGACCTCAACGACCCGAGAGGGATTACACTCCTTTGGTTAAGCCACTGAGTGTCGTGTTTCCTAAGGTAGCGCCGCTCCTGAGGCTTCCGATGATTTGCCCACCACTAAACCCACTTCCGTGGTGGTTTAAAGTGGATTTATACTACAGTTACCATAGAGCCACGAGGCACTCTACGAATAACTGCTTTTCACTCTGAGGAGCAATTCAGCATTTTTGACTAGATGGTCATCATTATCAATACACAAGATCTACACATAGCAACATAGTCTACCAACCCTTGCGTGAGCATGCACCCGAATCTTTAGGAATTCATTTTCTTTCTTCTAATGGGGCTGCACCTTTTGACCCTTCGCTTCTCATCCATGCTGTCTAAGATCCTTTTCCTTATCAGCTCAGCCAGTCCTTTATTGAACCTTCTAGTTCTGCAATAAATATCATCCAGTTGAGTGCCAGACCAAGTTGCACGGCTGCAAAACCTACTCTGCAATCCACCTCATCAACAATCAGTTTGCTAGCCAAACCAAAACATGACCTAGTCCACCAAACACCAATACCTACTTCATCAGCTCTGGTCCCTGTGGAATTGAAGGCTTGTGCTCCTGTGGTCATTAACTTGACACAAAATACTCACCTTATGTCTTATAGTTATGCCATAGAAATGTGTGTCGAGGTAACGCGATCAAGACCAGTGTACAAGGCCTCGATTCCTTCAAACAAGCCCAACCAGCTGACAACTCCATCTTCCCAACCAAAAAGCCAGACTCCCAATCAGATCCTTTAAGAGGCAATCCCAAGAGTTAACCCCACCACTGCTAAGGTAGACAAACCTATAGCTGACATCACGGCCCAATTAAAGAAAGTTAAAGCGGATATTTCCATTTAGGACCTAATTCATACATCAGTTGAACACCGGGAGGCATTTCTTCAAGTTTTCAAGGCTGCTCATGTTTCCCCAATAATACAATCATCAGCCATGAAAAGCATGGTAGGGATGATAGCCGCGCCATAGGTGATCTCCTTCACTAGCTCAGAGCTCCCCCTAGCAAGGACCAATCATAACCAACCCCTGTTCATCACAGTGCAATACCAGAATTTTTGCATTCCTCTTACTTTGGTGGATAATGGCGCCAGTTTAAATGTTTGCCCTTTGCGAACTACAAATCAGGTAGGCTTTAAATCCGAGGAGCAGTCGTGAAAGGAATGACGGCGTTTGATAACACGCACCATGATGCTCTAGGGATTTTGATTATTCCTTCAATCATTAGTCCTGCTTCTTTTGAGGTTGAGTTTTATGTTTTTGACCTCGAACCATCCTTCAATCTCCAGCTTGGGCGCCCTTGGCTGCACAAGCATCAAGTTATCCCCTCAACCCTTCACTGAATGATTAAGTTTAGCTGGAACAATGACATCGTTGTTGTAATGGTGGAAAATCTTGAAAAGGAGAAGGTTGAGGCAGTCTCTTCGATATCCCTTCAAATCGTCCATTTTGATCCCAAGCCTTCTGATGTACTATACCGTGTCGACCGCTTTGAGCAGATCAATTTCATTCTTATTCTCGAGCGTGCCAGCCATTTGGCTGCTTTTGGTAATCCTTTCTTGATGGTCGAGAATATGTGTCAGAGGTGGGGGTACGAGAAAGGAGCACTTTTCAGGCAGAATGGCTATGGAATCGCTGAACCAATTGCGGCAGAGAAAAGACTAGAGTTCAAAGGACTAGGTTACGAGTGGAAACTACTGGATGGATACTCGATACGTCAGTCTGAATAGAGGAAACAAATCAGTGGATCAAAGTGGATATGTGTTGAGGACTACGACTTTGAAGAGGAAATTATGGATTGTATAACAGATTCGTCATCGTCCTTGCCATCGAGGATAGCTATGCTGGCATTGCCACCTCCGAAGTCGGCTGAAGGCCTTCCTACAGGTCTGGCTACAGTCTCGGTTTCAACAGGAGTAGCCTCAGCCGCATCATCATCAGTATATCAGTCAACTTTGAGGGGGTTACAGTCGGGACAGCTGAAGTCACTACCTGAAGTACTAGAAACTAGCAGTGCCTACTATGTGGATTTCGCTTCTGATGAAGATGCAGGGGATGCTATAGTAGCACAGGTTGACAACATGCTTAGTGATTTGGAAGTCATGTTTCAGGAGCAGTTAACGGTATTCGCAGAAGACACACAGAGTGAACTCAGGCACAAAAAGGGGAAAGCAGTAATGACAGAACACATTGCAGAGCAAGCAATTACATAGGGTCAGTCTACTATTATGACCCTAGAAGAGAATAGATCACTGAACGCTAGACCAGAGGTGTTTATCTCCTATCTGCCAGGAGTTAGGTCTAGGTGGTACTATCAGTCTTGGCCCCACTTGAGTAGTGGAGTCCAAAAAAAAAAAAGATCCTAAGTTAGGCTTAGGAGAGAATGCAGGCGGTAGCACTCACATCAGTTAGTCAGAGGACAGTTACCCACTTGTCACATAGACTATCCAAGAAAACCTGAAAAGTAAAAACAGTTATGCGCATAATAAGGCTGTGAAAGAAGTGAAACAACCAGGTACATCTGCATGTCTGGAAATGGTGGAATCTGAGATCGTCAATGGTGCATACAAGAAGACCAGAGTCATAGTAACCATTCTAAAGCATCATCAAGGACAGAACATTGAGAAAATATATACCTTTAGAGACATGGATCCATCATTCCAGCAGGAAGTCCAAACCAAACTTATTGCATATAGAAAGGAGGATGATGTAGAAATAGAGGAAGAAAGTCATGATGCACTAGATTTCCAGCCTTATGACTATGATCCAGAACGCTCGAACTTGCATGTAGAAGTCGAAACTGAGTCTGTAAACATTGGCACCACTGAAGATGTCAAGGAAGTGTGAATTAGCACCAGACTCACAACACAGGCCCAAGCAGAGCTTGTTGAGCTCCTCCAAGAATATGTAGATATATTCGCTTGGAGTTACGATGACATAATTGGGCTAGACATTGAGGTAGTGGTGCACACATTACTGCTTAAGCCTAACGTCAAGCCGGTTAAACAGAAATTGCGTAGATGGTGACTGTAGTGGCTGTTGAAATTAAAAGAGGAAATAATGAAGTAGCACAAGGTCAACTGTCTAAATGTCGTCCTCTACCCAGAATGGTTAGCGAATGTGGTTCCAGTGCCTAAGAAAGATGGTCAGGTTTGAATGTGTATTGGTCAGAATGGTTAGTGAATGTGGTTCCAGTGCTTAACAAAGCAAGCCCAAAGGATGACTTTCCACTTCCGCTCATTGATGTGTTGGTAGATAATACTGCAGGACACAAAATGTTGTCATTCATGGATGGATTCTCCGGTTATAATCAAATCAAAATGGTAGAAGAGGATATGGAGAAAACATTCTTTATCACCCCATGGGGAGTATTCTGTTATAGAGTTATGCCATTTGGGTTCAAGAATGCTGGGGCCACATATCAAAGGGCGATGACAACATTGTTCCATGATCTCATGCACTAGGACATCGAGGTTTATGTGGATGATATGATAGCCAAGTCAAGGGAGCCTGAAGAACACATTGCTTGTTTAAGGAAGCTGTTCAACAGCTTGCGAAAATATAAGCTGTGGTTGAACCCTAGCAAGTGTGTATTTGGTGTGTCATCAGGCAAGCTACTTGGTTATATCATCAACCAAAGAGGAATCGAGGTAGATTCAAACAAGGCTAAAGCCATCATCAAGATGCCTCCTCCTACAACATAAAAAGAAGTCAGAGGGTTGTTGGGGTGGTTGTAATATATCAGCCGATTCATTGCCCAGTTAACACCAATTTGTGAGCCAATCTTCAAGCTCTTGAGGAAGAACGCGCAGATTCGCTGGAGTGAAGAGTGCCAAGAAGTGTTCGACAAAATCATGAAGCTTTTGGTAAGGCCACTAGTCTTAGTTCCTTTGACACCAGGGCATCCCCTATTGCTCTATTTGTGAGTAAAACAACATTCAATGGGCGCAGTCTTGGGTCAGCATGATGAAACAGGCCGCAAGGAGAGGGCCATTTATTATTTGAGTAAAAAGCTTAGTGATTGCAAAGTTAAGTACACCGTCATTGAAAAAGTCTGCTTATCCCTCGTCTGGGCCACACAACCCCTGAAGCATTACATGATGGCATATCTAGTTCTATTGCTGTGTTGACATGATTCTATGAAATACCTGTTTCAGAAGCCTGCACTGGTGGGTAGATGCGTCAAGTGGTAGGTGCCATTATCTTAGTTTAATATCACTTTTGTCACTCAAAAATCTATGAAGGGGTAGGCCATGGAAAATCACTTAGCAGATTTACCCTTGCCAGAGTATCAACCCTTGCAGACTCAATTCCCTGATGAGGATATACTATTTGCCATGGAAGAGGATGAGTCAGAAGGACTCCATGAAAAAGAGCAGTGGCATCTCTACATTGATGGCGCAGTTAACAAGAGAGGCATGGGCATCGGTGCAATACTGGAAACCCCACAAGGTCAGATGATCCCACGTGCTCAAAAGTTAACCTTTGTGTGCACCAATAATGTGGCAGAGTACGAGGCATGTATTCTTGGCTTGCGAGCTACATTATAACATGATGTGCAGAAACTACATGTGCATGGCGACGCCATGTTAGTCATCTCACAGGTCAATGGTAGCTGGAGAACAAAGGAATTGAAATTGGTGCCATACCAAAAAATCTCCAAAGGCTAATGGTTGAGTTTGAAGAAATACGTTTTTCCTTTATGAATAGGACCAAGAATGCCTACGTAGATGCGCTAGCCACTCTCGCATCGTGGTTGCCCATACCAGTGGTTGACGCGGTGAAAGTGTTGGTAACATGCACAGACCAGCCGGCACATTGCATGAGCAATGAAGAAGCTGACTCCTTAGCAGAGCTCCCATGGTATCATGACATCAAAGTCTACCTGGAAACCGGGAGTCCCCATCCAGATGCATCAGTGGCAGATAGAAAGACTACGGTTCGACTGACTTCAAAATATATGCTTGGAGCAGTTCAATTGTACAAGAGGTCTTACAATTAGATGCTTCTACACTATCTGGATAAAAGGAGGTCGATACAGTAATGTTGCAAGTGCATGCGGGGACATGTGGGCCACACAAGAATGGTGTATTATTGGCCAAGAAAATAATGTTACAAGGTTATTTCTGGTCAACCATGGAGACGGACTGCTGTTAGTTTGTGCGAAGATGTCACAACTATCAAGTCCATGGCAACATCATTCATGCACCACTGTAGCAGCTCCACAACATGTCATCACCCTCGCCTTACTCAACATGCGGAATAGATGTCATCGAAGCTATCCGCCCAGCAGCTTCCAATGGACATCATTACATCCTAGTAGCAATTGATTACTTTATAAAATGGGTGGAGGTAGCTTCTTACAAGACAGTGACCGCCTTTGTGATAGAAAAGTTCATCAGGAACAATATCATTACTCGGTATGGGGTCTCGCATTCAATCATTTCTGATAATGGGACAAATTTCACAGCCAAAAGGGTTGAGGACTTCCTACAAGATTTCCATATCGGGCATCATAGGTCCTCCCCATACCATCCTCAAATGAACGGGACTGTGGAATCTGCCAATAATAATCTAACTAAGATTCTTAAAAAGATGGTGGAAATACATAAGGACTGGCATAACAGGCTCCCATACGCTTTGTGGACTTATAAAACATCAGTCCGAACTTCAACTAGAGCAACTCCAAATTCTCTGGTATATGGTATGTGTAGACACCCCAAAATTGCAGTCACATGATAGCAGGCTCCTCTAGAAGATGCTCTGGTTGTGACCACCTTCACCTAAACCCTTACTCCACCAAATCCCTAAACCCACAGCCCATTTAGGTCCGCACAAACCCATTCTGACCTAATCAAGATTAAAACCAAGCAAAACTAATTTAAAACACTTAAAATTCAATTTAATCAAGTAAAAACCCTAATTAAAGTCAAAATCAAATAAAATCTACTTAAATCCACTTAAAATCCAAGTTAATCAAGTGAAAACCCTAATTAAGATCAAAATTGAATAAAATCTACTTAAATCAAATTAAAATCCAAGTTAATCAAGCAATAACCCTAATTAAAGTCAAAATCAAATAAAATCCATTTAAACAACTTTAATCCATTTAAATTCAAGCAAAAACCTAAATTAAACACAAAACCCTAAAAACTCTAATTTAAAGTCACTTAATTAAGCTAAAAACCCTAATTTAAACTCAAAACTTTAATTAAAATCCAAGAAAACCTAATTAAACTAAAAACCCTAACTAAAATCTAAAACCCCTAAATTAAACTCAAAATTCTAATTAAAACAAAAAACCCTATTTAAACGAGAAAACTCTTAATTAAAACCCAAAAAACCAAATTAAAATACAAAAACCCAAATTAAACTGAAAAATCTTAATTAAGCTCAAAACCCTAATTTAAAAGCCAATTAATTAAACCCTATTACAACCAAATCCAAAAAGCACGTAATCAAATTTAAAATTAAGAACACAAAAACCTAAATTAAAATCGCAAAATCAAAACCCTAAATTGAAGCATAAGAACTTAAGACCTAGGATCATATTTAAACCACAAGTCATTAATCCTAGATCACCAAAATAAAAATTAAAACCACAAAACCCTAAAAACAAAAACACACCTAAATCTAAAACCCTAAAACTGAAAAGCAAAAAAAACCTAAAAAGCTAAAGCCAACTAGCAGGCCCAGCCTAAACCAAACTTGATTAAGAACTTAGGAAAAGAAAAAGGCAACATTGCCTTCTTCTTCCCTGCACCCGTTCACCCACTCTCCTTCCCCACAAAAGGCCAACCACAAGCCATGATCACTACACTAGCAATCTCTCGTCTTCCACCTCTTTTTAGAGCCCAAAAAAAACCGACTGAAGAAGGATCAGAGATGAGAACAAAGGAACGAACAAAGCAAGAGGACCACCAACAAGGAGACCCATCATCGGACGTCCTATCCCAAAAAAAACTAGAACCAGAGAACCCACATTCACTTTCTTCTCTGTCCACCTAAATTCTCCATCCCCCAGTCGTGTCCAGCCCCACCGAGCAACGTGGGAGACAACCCGCCCCCCCAACCGCAACACATGTAAACATCCTCTGCATTCAATATATTTTTTTTTTCTCTTCATTGTTCCGATGTGTTTATGTGTATTTGGGCATCCTTATCTTCGCTTGCGTGCCTAAGATAGTCCTGAGAGAGATAGTCGTTCCTCTTCCCTCTTCACTGCAACACATCATCGAACTGGAACCCATCTCTAGCAAGTTACATGGGGAAGGGGATTCACCCAGTAGCCCTTAGGAATAGGCACGTAAGAACACTCGTCGACACTCCTTCTTGCTCCCTGTGTCCTCCATTAGCTTCACAGTAGCCCAGGCGGACAGAGCATTGCTCGACGTCGTTGAGAAAGACGACCGGAGTTATCAACGGAGAGCCAATTGAGAGGGGTGGACCAGAGGTCCCTAGACCTCCACACAGCCTCCAGGATGCGCCTCACCCCCATCCGGTCCTCACCGAACCACCGCAACCATCCACCAATTCACCACCAATCATCTTTGATGATCGTCAGAGCCTACCGTCGCTTTCTCTAGTGAGTCGAACGAGAGGAAGCTTCTAATAGCCCTCGTTGCCCCTCAAAGCCACTGGAAAGTTTGTAATGGTTGCCCGGAACTCCCTCTGCCCTTGGATGCTGCTCTCTATCGCTGCTGCGCCACCGTTGAATCACCATCGTCTTACCCGTCACCGCCAGAATAGGTCGCCAGAGCATCGAGCGGGAGATGCATTTCAGGCAGCCCTCGGTCTGCTCGAAGCTACCGAAGGTAGTGCCGCTCATCCCTCCTTCTTCTTCAGTCACCGCCACTACCTGCTTGCCGCCACACCGCTGTCAGAGGCTCGTTGAAGCTCACACCAGAGTGGGAGCACTGGTGATTTTCGAAACAACAGGATTTATCGATATTTTTTTAGTTTTCGTTAATTACATGTCGGTCCTAGATATCATTACATTTAGGCCCCTGGAATTTCTTTTTAAGTCCTTGCATCTTGCATCCAGGTCCTTTTTTTTTACATTAGGTCCTTTCTTGCATCCAGGTCTTTTTTATTACTCTTAGGACCTTTTTTATTACATTTTGGTCTTGCTTTTTTGTGTTTAAACCTTTGGATATTTAAATAAGATTTATTCCTTTATTATTCCTCTAAATATTGCATGATTTGTCCTGTATAATTTTAATTTCACTTTCAGTCCCATAAATGTTTGTTTCTTCACATTTAGACCCCTGCATTCATGTTTTCTTTGCAATTAAGTCCTGAAGTTTTGCACTGAGCCCTTAAAACTTTTAAAAATGAGTTTTCTTTGTAAAATTTGCATCCATAACCCTGAAGTCATCCATAATTACATTGATCATGTAAAAAACTTGATTTTTATTGCATTTTGGTCCTAAAATTTTGCATGTCAGCCCTTGAACTCAATCCATAATGTTTTCTTGGACTTGAACAATTATATCCAAGCCCTTGAATCTCTTCTTAAATTATTAGTCATGGTTTTAATTGTATTTTAAATCACATTTTGGTATGTTTCACATTTATTGATCGCATGTGCTTGTAAATCACCACCTGAACAGAGTTTTCATCAAGAAAACCTTGTTTGCAATATAATTGATTTTCTGATTTCACATTTTAGTTTGATTTGCACTTTATGTGTGAATTTTGCACAATAGACCCTGAATTTTCACGAAGTACTACCAATGATGGGGAGCTGTATCCTTGCCTTGCAATGCTTTCCAGCTGCATTTACACATGCTTTATTCTTTCTATCCACACATTTTGCTTCATCTTGTACTCATGCTTTTTTCCTTTTTGTAATCGCCACGCATGCATTGCATCAAAAAGCACATGAAGAAGGAAAAAAAAAAACATGCATCCATGCATAAGTGCATTAGCATCATAGCCCGATGATGAAAATCGGAAGAACTAGCCTATTTGAGAAGGGGCTACACCTTTTCAGTTGATACTACCTAGGCCTTCAAGCGAGCGAGGGAGCCACCACCCAACCATGGTTAGGTGAAATTTCCAAACTCCCTAGGGACTTACACCTCCAAAGGGAGATAAAATGTTAGGAGCGAGCATAAGTGTGAGTCAAAGTAGAAAAATAAACATATCCACAACGGCACAAAAGAAATAAGGAGACAAAAGTCGAAGACAGAAGCTAGCCCTTAAGAGAGAGAGGCAAGTAGGCCAACTCTACTCCTATCACGTACCATGGGGAGGAGTCGAAGCGAGCATCCAAAAAATCCAAGCAACCAAAGGGACTAGCCACCCCTCGCATACAATTATAGCAGCCCCCTCCAAATCTGGATGCCCATTATCCCCAACCCCAAGCAAGGGTTAGAGTGAGCCTACAAGCCTAAGAGGGAGAAAAGAAATAAGCCAAAAGTCGAAATGTAGGTCTAAGTCCCCAAGAGCATGGCATGGAGCCTAACCTACTAAATCATCCATGCCGGAAGGCCACCAATTGCCTAGAAGTTTAGGTCGTGTCTTGTGAATCGAGGTCTTCTCCGTTTCTCATAGTAGGCATCATTAGCATTCCAAATCCTAAGGGTGATATAACATGACACTACCATTCCTTCATTCATTATCATTCATTCACTTTGCTACTCTTTGGCTAAAGATCTAGCAGAGGATACTGTACACAAGGGGCATGCCAGTTGCCTTTGTGGTGACAACCTCCTCCGTCAATCAAAGGGATGTCAGCTGCTCTTTGGCTAAAGATCTAGCAGGGGATACTGTAAACTAGGGGCATGTGAGCTGCCTTTATGGTGACAACCTCCCTTGTCAATCAGGGGCATGTTGGTTGCCTATTGGTTGACCCTCTTTGGGACAGTATCTTCATCTAGGACACACTGACCGCTCTGTTGCTCGAGCCCAAGAACGAGGACATCGGCAACTATATTCCTCTGAGATCAGAACCGGATCTCTAATAAATCCTATAGAGATGAATTGCAAAACACGACGATTCATGGCAGAGTATTGGGTGGTTGTAATCGCTACTTCCGACCTTTGTCATGTTTTTGTAGAATTAGCAAGATCCTTTCTATGTCTTCTATATAACTTCAAAGCAATCATTCCACCAGTGTAAACATTATCATTGAACTGTGCTGTATTTCTCTTAGGGTTAAGTGGAACTGTTGATTCCTTGAATACTCCATGTCAGCTCTGTCACCAAACAACCCCGACCATCAGGGTTTGATGGCCAATTCTCAATGATTTGACACTTGATCTAGTCTGGATGGTGGCATGGATCTTTTCTCGAGGCTTGGTGCCCGAGTTAAACTATTCAATAGCTTGTAGTTTGGTTTGCTATGTCCCGATGGCCGTTGAATGGTTTCCACAGCCTTGGGTTGCTCTTCCTTATTTTCAAAGCATTTATGCAGCACTTTTTTTTGTCTGCGTCGGACTTCTTAAAAAATGATTGCATGGAAGAAAGCCATTTGTCTAATCGAAAGTAAATATTTTGATGATGTTCCATAAGAGTTCTTCTTCCCAGTCTGGTGTGGCTTGAGTCAAGAGGAGCCGAAGCTTCCCTATTTGATCATGGGTTTCCCCACAAAGGTTGTACCAGCTCATTGCTCAGATGTTCTCCGAATGTGGATTGGGAAATTGACGAATACTGATCGTGACAAGCTGCGGACTTGGGGTATCCCCTCAAAGTTCTTGGATATTGTGAATGTGGAGGTTTCCCAATACCTTTTGTGTGCAGCTGCTCGGTTATGGATGCCGCTACTCATGTATTCCGCTTCGAAAGAATTGAATTGACTCCCACTTTGGAGGAGGTCCGCCCAATGTGCTGTTTGCATAAGATTATGTGGATTACTGTATTTATGCGACGTGACGAATACTCTTTAGTCTTGAGTGAATTGACTGGCCTGTCAACCGAAGATTGTGGTCGTCAACTCATCTGTACTGATGGGCCAACTCCAATGTTACAATTGCCATATTTTTGACAAGATGGTCGAGATGCACACCACCTTGGGCGATGAGATATGGTTGAAAGGTTTTGTGGTTCACTTCTTAGGTGAGCTAGTTTTCAGCCACAGTTGGACCGTTGTGAATATCGATGTTGCGGAGATTGCTTTGGTAGTGGTAACTCGTCGGATGGACTTGGCTCTAATTATCATGGCATAATTTACTAGGCCTTAGACCAGTCATTACATCATTGTCGACATTTCTATGGTTGCAGAGCTTTTGTGCAGGTATGGTTGGCCGTTCATCTAGGTGTGGTGATCTTACACCCTCAGCGGTTAGCCTTTGAATCTTATTGCCAAAGTGGTCATGCTCGCACCCTCATATCAGTTCACATGGAGTATGAGCGGCTGGAGAGTTTGACAGAAGACAAGGTGACCTAGCTCATCATTCCTTCAGCAACTCATAATTTCAAGGCTTTCTTTAATACTGTCAAGTATCATCCAATTCGGGTAATGTTGTAGTTTAGATACCAACAGGATTCCTTTGTTCAAGGGTTAATGCCAGCTTGGTTTCTGGAGTACCCCTGGAGCACTTATGCCATGACTAAGGAGCTATCACATCTATTTAATGGCTCCATCCGATCGGATAGTCTCACAGTCATAAAAGGGAAGGGTTGTTTAGTTGATTATGAAGCCGAAATTGAAGAAACCTAGCCAATCTATGGAGCAACTCCAAGCCATACACTATTTACCATAGTTAGAGGCTCTAAGAGGTCCAGGGATGATGCAAATTCTTTATATTTGTGTTGTGCTATTTGCTGAAATACTATAGTCACCGCATTGTATTCGATTGCTATAGTAGGTTCATTGAAACACTTATATTTGTTTGATTGGATGCTTATGGTTGATATGTAGCTGGAATTGTCATTATTATTACATGTACTTGGCTGGTTCAAACATTTGCCTTCTTCTACCTGTCGACTTGGTGCTAGGGTGTGCCAGCAAATAGACGAGAATGTTGTTTTGATTTGGCAACAAAGCCTAGACAAATGATGCCATCATAGACTTCTATACCAGGAAGGAGGGATCCTAGTATCTCATCCCAAATTCGATCCGGACGGACTAATCTCGGTGCCACCTCATGCCTTTGAATACTAGTCCTGATAGACGGGTTCAAGGCTACCCTTTTTCATCTTCTTCTAGACTACCGAACGGAGTCTAGATGGCCCCATCCTAGATTCGTTTCGGGCTTACAAATCTCGGTGCCACCCTTTTTACTTTGAATTCCGATCTTGACAGGCGGAATTGAGGCTACCCTTTTCCATCTTCTTCTAGACTACCAGACGAAGTCTTGATGGTCCCATCCTAGGTTTGATTTGGACAGATGAATCTCAGTTCCACCTCTTGCCTTTGAATCCCAATCCTGACAAGCAGAATCGAGGCTACCCTTTTCCAACTTCTTCTAGACTACCAGATAGAGTCTAGATGGTCCCATCCTAGATTCGATCTAGACGAACGAATCTTAGTGCCACCTCTTGCCTTTGAATCCCAATCATGGATGACTTCTGTGATCAGTCATTTCCTGGTCGGCAAGCACCGTGAGACTTGTCTGGCGTTTTCTGCGACAAGCGTGACAACCAGTCATGTCTCTTAGGAGCTGAATGGTCGTCAGCTTGTCAATTCTTAACCTTTTATGCTTGGCCTTGGTGGTGGCGGCAGGATCTCTGGAGCGGATCTCTCGAGCGGACCCTTGGTATGTTCCTGACTAGTGGCTGATTGCATGTGGATTACTCTTGCTTGTGGATTCACGGGAGGTATCTTTGTCAACCTTGAGCATCGGTCTCTGTTCTACTCAACCTCCGACCTCGCTCAGGGAGGGGCATCTGTAGACACCTCATTTTCACCAATTTTACAGGATGGGTCTAGTGGTTGAGCTTGAGCTCAAACCCCTTAACATAGGCCATTTGGTTCATGGAAACCCAACAAGGCCCACACAAGCCCACTTAGGCCCATGAAGCCCACTGAGCCCGGTCGAATCCATCTTGGCCCATCAAGCCCCACCACAACTTCACCTACCTCTCTTCTCTACTGTTTGATTCCACTCCAACATTTATTTTCTCCTAAAACATTACACATTTCACCATTGTCCTCCTTTTTTACCTAAATGACAAAACCTTGATTTCTTCTCGATTGTTCTCACAATCCAGCTGGGGGACAAGAGGGGGACAGCAGGGAGACATTAGTTGGAGAATTGGTTAGAGAGAGAGGAGGGTTGTTTGGTGTTTGTCGCA
>JAMKQA010011808.1:0-29084 GCA_024699735.1 Posidonia australis
CAGAAGATATGATGCACCATGTCACAGAATCCGCATCGAGATTCCGCAGCTTGTCACACAATTCATGCACCCCCGGGAGTGACCTCGAGTGATGGGTGCGGCTATAGGCCTCAAAGACGGAAGGCCGAGGGTGCAGAATCTTCATCCCCATATGAGCAGCAAACCAGACCTGGCAAAAAGGGAACCCAGAATCGGGCCATAGCACATAGCAAATGCCAGTTAACCTCCACTTTAGCTATGCTCAGGAGGGAAGAAGAAATACCCCAAATCCGGAGTTGCTTCCGGTCATCGGCTGTCAAAGCATCGTTCCAGCCGAGCAGGGCGTCAGAGCAGTACCTGGGGGTCACCATGATGGGATAGCTCTGCAAATATGGCAGTAAAAAAAACGAATCTGACATAAGCATGGAAAATCATGGCAATCTAGCATGGTGATGGAAAAAGAAACATATACGGAAGATCAAGAAACATTGTTCAAAGATCCGCAGCCATGTAACAGAAAAACAACAACCAATATCTGCAGACATATAGCAGGAAGAAAAAGCAAACAAGCATACATGAAGCAAGCAATATCTGCAGAGACATATAGCAGAAAGAGAGCAAATCTGCACAAACATGAAGCATTGTCCAAAATCTGCAAAGACAAGAAGCAAGTACATCCGCAGCCATGTAGGAAAAACAAGCATACATGAAGCAAGCAAAAACAAGCAATCTACAGCCGTGTAACAGGAAAATAGCAAGCAATATCCGCAGATATATAGCAGGAAGAAAAAAAGCAAATCAGCAAAGACAGAAAGCAAAACAAAATCTGCAGAGACATGTAGCAGGAGGATGCAGATTTGCAAAGGCAATAAACAGAAAACAGGCAACTCTGCAAAAACCAATAGCAAAAAAATATGTAAAACAGTAGCTCTTACCATGTTGATGTAGAATCTGTGCCCGAGAAGATCAGAGGACAAGAAAACAGGAAGCAAGGACTGTAGCCGATTTTTTGTTCAGAAGACACGACGCAGCCGCTGCAGAAGCACCCTTATATAAGAAAACCACGAAGGGTTTTAGCAGAAATGGCAAACGAAACTCGCCATTTCTGGCGACGCACCTATGAGGCGCAGGAAGCTACCGCACCTAGGCGGCGCACATAAGTGGCGCCCAGAAAAACAGAAAATTTCAGCAGTATCTGTTCAGAATGTTTACATCGCCAAAATCGGCGCCAATTGCTTAACCCTGCATGGAATACCTATTTGCATACAACCTGCATGTACAAGACCCCGAAGGGCACATTGCAAAATCAGGGGATCTCTTATACATTTTCAAAATGTTACAAAGTACAATGTTATTACAGAATCTCTGGCAAAATTACAAGATAAAGCTACTCCTCCTCTGAATCTTCTTCATCAGACGCTGCCTCTTGACTACTCAGCCATGGTTCTGTTACCTCGTCGAGTGAGTCGGCGGGACCACTGAGCAACAGCGGTAGCCTGAGAGCGAGGAGCAGAGTCATGAACCGCCTGGGTGACCTCGGTGTCTGAACAGTCCTCCTCAGACGCCTCCATAGTGAAGTCCCCACTGCTGGCTACATTCGCTCTCTCGATAGGGAAATCTTGCTACAAAAGTAAACTTGTGTTAGCAATAAGAATTTCTAAAGTAGCAACAGAAGCATAAAAGAAAAACATACCCTAATGATGTTGCGCCAGCGTAGTTCCTGCAAAATAGCAGAAGTATCAGATATAACTCAGTTGACAGTTTGCAAAGTAAGAATTTTACCCGTTTTCGGCAGATGTCAGCATAGAAGGCCCCAAACTGCTCCTCGAAGCCCTATGGATTAAAGCAAATGTTAGATTGTCATAGTCCACACAAAAGCAAAGAAAAACAGAAATGGAAATTCTGTACCTGAGCCCAGCAAGACGCATACCACATCCCGCGCTGGCTATCCCGCACAACCTCCACGAACAGGTATGGCTTCCCCACACGTCGGTACCAAGTAAGGTAGTCTGTATAGTTGACTTCTCGAAGGACGTGTCTGTCTTGAGAAGCCATGGCAGCTACGTGCCGGCGTCTAGCAGCCGAACGAGTCGTGGCCGGGCGGTCCATGTCAGCGGGAGGAGGGGCAGGAATGCAGAATACATCAGAGAACTGATGCCGCACACACCCAGGGAGGTAGAGGGCCGACTTCTTCATGCAATAGAATCTCACCTGTTTGTCCCTTAGAACGCGGCCAGAGTTCAAGGGAGCCCAGTCGAAGCCATCATATCGAGCGAAATGGCGTAGGTGGACCTGTTACAGAAACAAAAACTGTAAGCAAAGAAAATACAATAGGCATGCAAAGTTAAAAGGCAGAAGGAGACTTACATCCTCGAGTTCTACCAGGTCCAGCAGATACCGATAGGACTCATAGCTAAACACCCCAGCAGTAGCCCGATGGTCAGTCTCGACCCACTGGCGGGGAAGGGGCAGGAGCTCGTCCCGCAGGTGGCCAAAGCAATGCCCCCTGGTGATGTGCTCCATGACCCAGTACTGTAAATGCAAGCAAGGCAGTTTATCAAATATAAAGCATAAAAGAAATATGTTTTGTAAGGTAACAGAAGCAAATACTTACAGTCAGTAGAGGGTACAGCCCCACATAAGAGCGGCGCCCAAGCTTGACCACATTGTCGAGCTCGCAGATCAGGCAAGTGTAGCTAGCACCAGCCCAATCATAATGATCCAAGTGCTCTAGATTGGTCAGGTATGCAATCCAGTCAGCATGGATACAGTAGGCTGACGAATCACAAAAGATCAAGGCCAGCAGCTCCAGCAGAAAGTACCTCAGTACAAAATCTACTTCCTCACTACCAGGCTTGGGGTTGGGCCAGAACTTGTCCATTCCCTTAACCACCCCATGGTGATCATATGCTTCCCAGTAGGCAGCTTAGGAGGGACACGGCCAAGATGTGCAGGCGCAAGGTGGAAGCCGTGGGTGGTCTCACCAATGATGGGCTCGTCACCAAAAGGAAGGCCAGTCAGCAGAGCCCACTGATCAGGCAAAACAATCAGCTCACCAAAGGGAAAGTGGAAGGAATGTGTCTCGAACCTCCACCTTTCTACCATGGCTCGGAAGAAGATGTAGTGGCCGTGGATGATGGGTAGGTGCAACAAACCACCAAATGGAGACCGGTGATGGAGAAAGTCCTGCAGAAACTCTAGTAGATGGTGGAAATGCTTGAGCATCGGACCCCAATGGCATCGCATGATCCGATTTGCATCCCCTTCCTAAAATATCAAGCACATATTTAGAGCCGGGTCAGAGGCAAAAGCAAAAAAGCAGATAGTAGAAAGCAACTTATAATGATCAAAGCAGAGAAATTACCTCAAACTCGGGACTCTCGCAGATGTGACGGTCGCTCAGCAGTCGCCCCTCGAAATTTCCAGACTTCTGAAAATGCAATTGTCAGAAAATACCGGATTTGAATACTCTTCTAATATTCAGTTCGGGCTTACCTCAGCAGGGATAGCAGGAGTCGAGCTACCGGAGGCCCGCGACCTCGAAGAACTGCCTCCTCGTCTGGAACGAGAGCTAAAAGGAATGTCCCACGAAGATTGTGGGGTTCCTGCCTCGGGAACTGAGTCATCCTGCAGAAAGAAAGTCAAACAGCAATAGCAGGCATGATAAGATGCAAAACGTCTAAATCAAATGTGGCATAATAGCAAAATGCAGGGCATTTTAATGAAGGTTGTAGCATATGCTGGCAAAATGCAAGCATACAGTTATAAATAGTGTTTGCTGGTTATATTGGTAGAAATGTAAATTATCAAGTAATTTTGATGCAGAGCAATCAGCAGTAAAAAAAATCATCAGAGAAAATGCAGTAGTATGGTATAAGCAAGCAGCAAATATGTGCCCAACCCAACGAGCTTCATAATAGCAAGCCTTCTTCTCAGCTCGTCGGAGCACCGCTGGAGTATCACCGGCAGCCAGCCAGCGCCACCTGCAGCTCGCGCCTTCCCCTGGCACGCCTGCATTTCCGATCCCGCAGCCACCATGTGGAGCAGTCCGTCGGAGTCCGCAGCCGCCACGGCCAAGCCCCAGCAACCCGCAGCCCGAGAGCCACCAGCCTGCGGGAGCCCACTACCGTTGCTACCTGCCGCCGCCACTGCAGGACAAGCCCGCAGTCCGCCGCCGCAACCCGTGTGGAGCGGACCTACCGCTCCAAGTCCGTCGGGGACCTCCAGCCGTCGACTACCCAAATAGGAGACATACAAGCACGCAGGGGAGAGGAGGTTACCTTCGCCGTCGATCCTCAGTCCAGCCAGTCCTGGAGGGTTTGATCCATGCCGCCGTAACCACCCCGCACCACTCCAACGCGGCACACCCCTCGCGCGCCGCCGCTGCGAGTGAGAAGAAGGAGATGGGTTCCGCTACTGCAAGAGAAGAAAGGACGTGGGTTTCGTGAAGAGTGAAAGAAGATGAAGAAGAGGAAGAGGCGTCTTACGGGGGAAGAAAGGAATAAGAAATATAAATGAAAGTTTATGCATGATTGCTTTGAGTATATGGAACCAAACAGCAAGAAGCATGCACAGCAGCAGCAATCCTTTGCATTACCAAGCAGCAAGGAGAAATATTTCTGGGCAGTTATGGCAATTAGTCAGTGGGGCCCGCACATGAAATAAGTCAGGGGTTCAAAATGCAAAATGACCGTGACAATTGCGTTCCAACCCTTATCATCTCACAGCTTATGCACCAAGTACACAATATGCAGTGTCTAGCATGTGGCCCACAAAGTGTACCATGAGGGGTAATTTGCAAAAAACCCCCTACATTTTGAAAAATTGCGAATCAGTCCCGAAAAGAGGCGGGAAGTTTGTTTCAGAGCAGACATTTGTTGTCATACAGCAGAATCATAAATGTTACCACACAGTCGCAGTACAGCAATCAAAATCAGTTTGGTTGGGCAATTTGCAGTAAAGCCCAAAAGTTGTGCACATTTGCACATAAGTCCTCACCTTTGCAAGCAATTTGAAGAATCACAGCAAACAAGAGATTTGAGCATGCATCTCGACAAGAGTGCCAATCTCCACACCGCAACCTCGACAATCAACATATAGCAGTTCCTTCCAGGGGAATAATCCTGGAGTTATCACTTTGTTTTCTGGGATCTCATCCTAAGCGGATAAGACCCCTCTGCCCCTTTGGATTTCCGTGGGTGCGGAATCCAGCTTGCTTGACTTTAACCGGGCGGTCAATGTCGTTTGCCCCTTTAGATTTTCGCGAGCGCGGAATCCAGCTTGCTTGACTTTGACCGGGCGGTCAATGTCGTTTGCCCCTTTGGATTTCCGCGCGTGCGGAATCCAGCTTGCTTGACTCTGACCGGGGGGTCAATGTCGTTTGCCCCTTTGGATTTCCATGGGCGCGGAATCCAGCTTGCTTGACTTTGACCGGGCGGTCAATGTTGTTTGCCCCTTTGGATTTCCGCGGGCGCGGGATCCAGCTTGCTTGACTTTGACCGGGCGGTCAAGGTCCTTTGCCCCTTTGGATTTCCGCAGGTGCGGAATCCAGCTTGCTTGATCTTGACAGGGCGGTCAAGGTCCTTTGCCCTTTTGGATTTCGCGGGCACGAAATCCAGCTTGACTTTGACCGGGCGGTCACGGTCATGTGCCCCCTTTTTGATTTTCGCGGGCGCGAAATCCAACTTCTTGGCTTTGACCAGGCGGTCAAATGTCCTTTGCCTTTCCTAGGCTTCCCTTGGCTTTAACTTGGCAGTTAAAGTCCTTGGTTTCTCGGATTTCCTTGGGCAGGAAATCCCGTGGCTCGACCTTCTGACCTGATGGTCAAGGTCCTAGCCCCTTTCTCAGATTTCCTGGGGTAGGAAATCCCGTGGCTCGACCTTTTCACCGGATGGTCAAGGTCCTAGCCCTTTCCTTGGATTTCCTTGGGCAGGAAATCCAGTTGTTTGACCCTCTGACTAGGCAGTCAAGGTCCTTTTTCTTTTCTCTTCTAGATTTTCACGGGCGCGGAATCTAGTTGTTGGACCCTCTGACCGGGCAGTCAGGGTCCTTTTGTTTTTCCCTTTTGAGTTTTCGCAGGCGCAAAATCTCCCCTGAAGTTGGAATCACGCCAATTCGGTGCCAATTGTTTTTAAACCTGCACAGAAAGTCTACGTACAGCATGCATTTAAAACCCCTCAGGGGGGGCACATCACAGAATCTGGATTCTTTTGTATAAATTTTCAAAAAGGCTACAAATTTTCCATTGTTCTTACAAAATTGGAATGTACTGCAAATACAAAAGAGGCTATTCCTCGTCTGAATCTTCCTCGTCAGATGCTACCTTTTGGAAATACTCTGCCAGGAGACAGGTGCCTCGACGGGTGATTCGGCACGACCACTAAGCAGCTGAAGCAGCATGGGAATGGGGAGCAGAATCACGGACCGCCTGGGTGACCTCAGTGTCCAAGTGGTCCTCCTCAGATGCCTCCATGGTAAAATCCCCGCTACTGGCCACATTCACCTCCTGGGCTGGGAAATCTTGCTGCAATGTCAAAGATTTCTGTCAACAGTCAGAATTATAAAGACAGTAACAATAACAGAAAGAGAAACAGAAACATACCCGGATGATGTTACGCCAGCGCAGCTCCTGCAAAATGACAGATATGTCAGGCATGCTTTAAGCTGAAAGTGATAATTTGCAAAATAGAAATCTTACCCTCTTCCGGCAGATGTCAACGTAAAAGGTGCCAAATTGTTCCTCGAAGCCCTGTGAGTTATGACAAATGTCAGACTTATAATTCGTATATCAGCAATATTAAGTAGAAATGATAAATATATACCTTGGCCCAGTCAGAGGCATACCACATCTCGCGCTGGCTATCCTGCACTGCCTCCTCAAATAGATAGGGCTTCCCGACCCGTCTATACCAAGCCAGGTAGTCCGTGTAGTTGACTTCTCGAAGGATGTGTCTGTCCTGAGAAGCCACAGCTGCAGCATGCTGGCTTCTAGCCACGGAACGAGTCGTAGCCGGACGGTCCATGTCAGAAGGAGGAGGGGTTGGAATGCAGAACTCATTCAGGAATTGATGCCGCACGCGCCCCGGCAAGAAGTAGGTCGCCTTTTTCATGCAATAAAACTTCACCTGCTTGTCCCTAAGAACACGGCCAGAGTTCACGGGAGCCCAGTCAAAGCCATCGTATCTGGAGAACGGGCGCAGATGAACCAATTTTGAAGGAGAAGAAATATATAAGCAATCAAAGCAAGCATTAAGAGGATACAGCATAAAAAAGCGAGCAAACTTACATCTTCGAGCCCCACAAGGTCCAGCAGATACCGGTAGGACTCGTAACTATAAACCCCAGCAGCAGCCCGATGATCAGGCTCGACCCACTGACGGGAAGAGGCAGGAGTTCGTCCCGCAGACGACCGAAGCTATGCCCTCTGGTGATGTGCTCCATGATCCAGTACTGGAAATGATAGACAGGAGTCAGTATATTACATATTGGGCATAAAGGTATTTTATTTCGCAAAAATAATGAAAGCAGATACTTACAGTCAGCAGAGGGTATAGCCCCACATAAGAGCGGCGCCCAAGCTTAACCACATTGTCAAGCCCATAGATCAGCCATGTATAGCTAGCGCCAGCCCAGTCATAGTGGTCTTGCTCCAAGTTGGTTAAATATGCTATCCAATCAGCATGGATACAATAAGTAGATGAATCGCAGAACATCATGGCCAGAAGGTCCAGCAGAAAATGCCTCTGCACAAAGTCTGCCTCCTCGCTGTCAGGCTTGGGATTGGGCCAGAATTTGTCCCACTCTCTCAGCCATCCTACTGTGATCATATATTTCCCCCGAGGTGGCTTTGGAGGAACACGGCCTAAGTGTGCAGTAGCAAGATGCATACCATGAGTGGTCTCACCTATGATCGGCTCATCGCCGAAGGGAAGACCCGTCAACAGAGCCCACTGGTCAGGCAGGACGGTCAGCTCGCCGAATGGAAAATGGAAAGTGTGCGTCTCAAATCTCCATCTTTCCACCAAAGCCCTGAAGAAGTTATAATGGCCGTGAATGATGGGTATGCGTAACAAACCTCCAAATGGGGAGTGGTGTAGGAGGAAATCCTGCTGAAAATCCAGTAGACGGTGAAAGTGATCAAGCATCGGGCCCCAATGGCATCGCATGATCCGATTTGCATCCCCCTCCTGAAACGTCAGAAACAAAATTAATGCCAAGTCAGAAAGCAATTTATAATGGTAAAAGCTCAGTTAAAGTAGGAAAATTACCTCGAAGTCTGGACCCTCACAGATGTGATGGTCGCTCAGTAGCCGCCCCTTGAAATTACCCAACTCCTGAAATGCACGAGTCAGATAAAGCACCAGATTTATATGCACATTTGCTTCCAGTTTGGGCTTACCTCGGCAGGGACGGTAGGAGTCGAGCTACTAGAGGCACGTGACCTCGAGGAACTACCACGCCGTCGGGAACAAGAACTAGAAGGCATGTCCCGCAAGGATTGTGGGGTCCCCTCCTCGGGAACTGGATCATCCTACAAAAGTGCAAATATTACATGAAAACAGAAAGCAAGAAGGGCATATGGAATCCAAGGAAAAGTCAAATATTGCATTGTAGTCAAAAACAGGCATAATAGCAAGGGGCATGGCATTTAAATAAAGCCTATGGCATATGGCAGCAAAAATGCAAGCGTACAGTTGTAGTTCAGTATTTGATTGTTAAATTTGTAAACATGAAAGGCTATCAAGTGGTTCAGCAATTTGATGCAAAGCAGTTAGCAATAAAAATCAGAGATAGCATGGATGGCAGTATGGCATAAGCAAGCAACAAATATGTGCCCAAACCCAACGAGCCTCACGACCAACCCATCTCCGGCCCGGCACCGTGCGGCTATGACCACCGAAACCTACCGTCGGGCAGCCCAAGCCAGCCTGTTGGTCGTTGCCCCTACGACCCATACTCCACCAGTGTTTTCAACCGCCGAGACCAAGCCACAAACTGTCGAAGTTGCCCCTTTGCCCGTCGGAGCCTCGTCCAGCCGTTGACCACCCGAAACAGAGGGAAATGCAAGCACACAAAGCAAGATCAAGAGCGGAAGAGAGGTTACCTCCGCCGAGGATCCTCGGTCCAACCAGTCTTGGAGGGTCCGATCCATGCCGCTGCTGATCATACCGCCGTCGATCAGCCGCAGTCGTCCAACCACTACCCCGCCGCACCTCGTCGACATGCCGAATGCCCGCACCAGTCGGGAGTACTACCTCAGCGCACCTCCTGCGCGCCGCCGTCGTGAATGGGAGAGGAGAAGAAGAAAGGAGAGGGGGAAGAATGGGTTTTCGTTTGGAGAGGGAGAATGAAGAAGAGGAAGAGGCTCGTCTTATGAGAGAAGGAATAAGAGACTTAAAAAAGGGAAAAGCATTATGCATGTTGTTTTGGGGATATGAAATCGAAACAGCAAAAACATGAATAACCAAGCAGCAGCCCCTTGCAGTTCCAAGCAGCAGAGAGAAATGAAAATATTTCTTGGCAGTTATGGCAGTTATTCAGTGGGACCCACGTGTGAAGTAAGTCAGGGTTCAGAATGCAAAATGATCGTGACAATTTCGTTTTAGCCCCTAGCATCTCATAGCTTATGCACCAAGAGCAGGATGTACGGTGTCAAGCATATGGCCCACAAAATGCACCACATGGGGTATTTTGCAGAAAACCCCCTATGCGTCGCAAATTTGCAAATCCGCCCACAAGGGACGTGGGAAGTCTAATTTGAAGCAGACATTTGTTGGTATGCAGCAGAGTCTCAAATGTCACAGCACGATGGCAGTATAGCAATCAAAGATAGTCATGGTTGGGTAGTTTACAATAAAGCCCTCAAGTTGTGGATATTTGCAAATATGTTCTCACCTTTTGAGAATTGCAGCAAACAAGAGATTTGAACATGCATCTCGGCAGGAGTGCCAGTCTCCGCACCGCAACCTCGGCAATCAGCATATTGCAGTTCCTTCCTGGGGGATAATCCAGGAGTCATCGCTTTGTTTTCCAGGTTCTCCTTCCAATCTAAGGAGACCCTTCTATCCCCCATTTGGATTTTCACAGGCGCGAAATCTAGCCTGTTGGCTTTGACCTAGCGGCAAATGTCTTTTGCCACTTTTGGATTTTCGCAGGCGCGAAATCCAGCTTGCTTGACTTTGGCCGGGCGATCAACGTCATTTGCCCCTTTTGGATTTTTGCAGGCGCAGAATCCAGCTTGCTTGACTTTGGCCAGGCGGTCAATGTCGTTTGTCCCTTTTGGATTTTCGCGGGCGCGGAATCCAACTTGCTTGACTTTGGCCAGGCGGTCAATGTCGTTTGCCCCTTTTGTATTTTCACAGGCGTGGAATCCAGCTTGCTTGACTTTGACCGGGCGGTCAATGTCATCTGCCCCTTTTGGATTTCCGCAGGCGCGAAATCTAGCTTGCTGACTTTGACCGGACGGTCAAGGTCCTTTGCCCTTTTTGGATTTTCGCAAGCGCGAAATTCACCTTGCTGGCTTTGACCGGGCGGTCAAATGTCCTTTGTCTCTCTTGGATTTTCACGGGTACGGAATCCAGCTCCTTGACTTTAACCGGGCGGTTAAAGTCCTTGGTTTCTCGGATTTCCTTGGGCAGGAAATCCTGTGGCTTGACCTTTTGACATGATGGTCAAGGTCCTAGCCCCTTTCTCGGATTTCCTTGGGCAGGAAATCCTGTGGCTTGACCTTTTGACCTGATGGTCAAGGTCCTAGCCTCTTTCTCGGATTTCCTTTGGCAGGAAATCCTGTGGCTTGACCTTTTGGCATGATGGTCAAGGTCCTAGCCCCTCTTTTGGATTTCCTTGGGCAGAAAATCCTGTGGCTTGACCTTTAGACCAGATGGTCACGGTCCTTGCCCCTCTTTTGGATTTCCTTGGGCAGGAAATCATGTGGCTTGACCTTTTGACCTGATGGTCAAGGTCCTAGCCCTTTCCTCAGATTTCCCCGGGCAGGAAATCTAGCTGCTTGACCTTTTGACCGAGTAGTCAAGATCCTTGTCCTTCCTCTCCTGGGCTTTCGCAGGTGCGGAATCCAGTTGTTTGACCCTCTGACCAGGCGGTCAAGGTCCTTTAGTTTCTCTCTTCTATTTTGAGTTTTCACAGGCGCGAAATCTCTTTGTTCGTCCTTAGTCCGTGCGGACAGGGCCCTGTTTTGCTTGACAATTGGTATGTTTGTCATGCCCCCTTTTTCTTGGGCTGGTATCCCCAACTACTCGGTTGACAACCGTCACGCTGTCGGGCGTCCGGGTTGATAAGACTTGATTGACTTGTCATATCCCATCTCTTGGGTTGATAACCTCATAATCCGGCTGATGAGTCTGACAACTTATCATTTTCCTGCCGGTGTCTTCCTTTGTGCACAGGATTTCTTTATCTTTTGCCTTGTTATTTCAGCATTAGCATCAGCATCGCATCATCTTGCAAGCACCTATTCTTGTGTTAGCATCAGCTTCAGCATCGGCCTTCAGCATCGGCTTTTGCATTTGCATCATGCATTGGCATCACATCTACAACATTTAGATCAGTAGTTGCACGCATTTTGTATTTGCATTCGCATTGGCAACAAGTCATGATTTTTCGGTGCATCTGCCGAATAAGTGTCTTACAGCCTACAACAAACACCATCCTTCTGTAACCTCAAAATGGGGGTATCTTGTCAACCCTGAGCATCGGTCTCGGTTCCCTTCGTCCCTCGACCTCGCTCAGGGAGGGGCATCTGTAGACACCCCAATTTTGAGGTGACCCATGGATGAGCTTCCCAAATATTGCTTTGGATGTGGCTAACCCTTGAATCCTATTAGCTAAACCAAATCCCAACCTATAGCAGGCCCACAGCCCAACTAATCCAGATAGGTAGGAGGGAGCACCTAGCTAGCACACCCACCTAGCACACCTGCCTAGCACATCTACCTAGCACACTTAGCTAGCACATCTACCTAGCACACCTAGCTAGCGCACATACCAGGCGCACATGCCAGGCGCACATACCAAGCGCCCAGCCATTTCTCAGGCTGCTGGCTGCTGGCTTTCCATCTCCCATGGTTGTTACCTCTACCAACGAATATGCCATGGAATCTTCCAGGCTTTTCGTCTACGAGGCTCCTTGTTGTCCTAAGAGTTACCCATAAGGAATCCCTATAAATAGACCCCATAGGCAACCATTTGAAGGGGCTAAATCATCTTGAAAGATAGCCTTCTCCAGATTTCTGCAAACACCCACTTGCACTCGAGTTTCTCCTCTTGCATCCAGAGGTATTCTCAGCCTTTCCAAATCATTTGGGAGCTTATTATCTTGGGTCTTTCTTTTCTTACTTGAAGGAACATCCACCTTGGATAAGGTAGGCCCTTTATCTTTCAAATAACCTCTCGTTCTTTTACAATGGGATAGCAGGCAATTAGCTCCATGATAGGACTGATTCTTTTTATATCACCATGAGGATTTTGCTCTAATTTATTTATCCTTTTTGCAAGATACCCTGCATGTAAATCTATGTTTTGATTATAGCATGTCTATTTTGTTTCTAGGGAGCACTGCATTGCCTGCATGAGCAATCTTTTCTTTATTATGTTCTTGATATAATCACTTGCATGAGCAATCTTTTCTTTATTATGTTCTTGATATAATCACTTGCATGAGCAATCTTTTCTTTATTATGTTCTAGATATGATCATGGTTATAGCATGTCATGTTGGGTCTTTCATTCCATGCTTGAATCTTTTGCATGAACCCATTAATCATCATGTTCTAATAAGATAGCAATGATTAGATGCATTCCATCATGCTCTTAACACTCGCATGAATCAACCTACATTAGCATAAATCACCCATTTTCTTTCTGGGTCAAGTTCTGAATCAGATTGCAGTCTGCTCCAGATTTTTATGGGGAGCACCTACATGGCGCACTTGTCAAGCACAGTAGGAGCACCAGACTAATCAGAGAGCAGAACATTAATTTTTGCATATCTGTTTGCATGATTTTCTGAATGTTTTTTAGCCCAATTCTTTTACTGCTTGCTTTTTTTTTATTCCATGGTTTTGCATGCATTTTTTTTCGATAAAAGCAAGACTGTTTTCTAGTCGTTTTCTCCCTTTGGATATTCAGTCCTCGGTCGAAATCTGGTAGGTTGATTGCACCTTACTCCAACATGGAGAGCCTTGTGCATCAGCCCATGATCCACTGGCATGACTGAATTTTGCTTCTTTCATTTTAGCCTAAATGGAGTGTGGTCTTGTGTGAGGCAACCAGCCCTTGAGCACAAGGGCCATAGATATTGCATTTGCATTTCTTTCGCTTTTAAGGCATGTTCTTCGAGTTTGTGAAAGATTTTATATGGCATGACTTTTCAGAATGCGTTTTCATACGATTTGGCATAGCATGAATTTCTGTTTTCCATCAGCACATCATTCTGGCCCACATAGAAAGCACCTAGGTGGCGCATCAGACTGACGCACTAGTCGGGAGCACCTAACAGGCGCGTCCGCCTATTTTCAGTAGCACACAACAGATTTTCATATGATTTTTAGCATGCTTCCTCGATTTGATTTGTTTTTGGGTTTTCATGGTTTTTCTTCCTTGGTACATTAGGGAGGCATGTCTCTGCTTTTAACCATTTTCATGCATGTTAGTTTGCATTTGGCATATAGCAAAGTAAGGATGAAAAATCACTCGAAATTGATATATCTTCGATTTTATTCATGCAATGACTTTGCATCGACACTTTACTCAACATACGAGTGATACTTCTGAGTACTAGGACACACCCTGCACATCATGCACCCTTATTTAGCATAAGACACCATGCATGGCATGGCATATTGCCCTTGGGCATATAGCAAAGGCTGAAAAGCCGATATTTCATAAGCAAAAGAGAAACCAATAGAAGACCAATTTATCGGGCGCACGAGGGTGCCTAATACCTTCCTCGTGCGTAACAATGATCCTTACCCATTTTTTCTGGTTTATGACCAGCTTTTCCATTGCATAATTTGCATGTTTTTATATGGTTTTCCTCGTCTTCCATTTAAATAGACTAGGTGGCGACTCCTGCATTTGCATATTTATTTCTTATTGTTTAGCCGTGACTTTGCCGATCCCTCATGTATTTTGGTCTTTCGCGTCGAAATCATCCTGAGGCCGTCGTCGGCATGGTTACACCAGCATAGTTAGTCAACCCTTGCCACAGCATCCTTCTCCGGGAGCGCCAGGTTCCTCGGGAGTCAATTTTGTTTCTTCTACTTCTCTTTCTCTTACTCCTTCTGAGTCTGTCTCTTCCCCTATCCGCCCAACCGACTTGATTCAGCTTGAGTCGTCCCCTTTTCCCCACCAGTTGTATCGTTCTTTCTTCGATAACTCCGAGGAATCTATTTTTATGATCCGTCTTGTCGTCGAGTCGGAATACTCTGAGGTGCCACCTGTAGTATATCCCCAGCCTCCAATTCCAGTTTATTTATCCGCCTGGCCCCAATTTAGGCCAAGTCAGCCAGCACACCCTGAGGCCCACCGATACCCTCACCAATATTCCCAGCATCATCAGGTTTACACCCTTACTCGCCCATATCCTTCAACCGCACCTGTACAATTAGCAGCCTGTCCCCCGGTTGTTGTTACTTTGACCCATGACACACATCGTGTTCCATACAATTATGCCACAGGGATGTGTGCAAAAGTAACACGATCGGGCAGAGTTTACAAACCCCAAGCAGCTAGGCCTAACCCCTCAACCCTAACCCCTAACCAGTTACAAGCCCAGCCATCTAGGTCACCAGCACCTGTAGCGGTAGCCCCTGCCCAATTCAAAGCACATTCTCCTCAACCACATATGCCTAGAGTAGCACCATCCAATCCTACCACTAGCAGCCAACCTTCAGCTGACATCACTGCCCAGCTTAAGAAGGTTAAAGCCGATATTTCCATTTGGGACCTAATCCATACATCGGCTGACACATAGAGAAGCTTTCCTCAAGGTTTTTCAAGCAGCCCGTGTATCCCAAACTATAGAGCCTGCAACCCTGGAAAACATGGTAGGAATGATAGTAGCACCTCAGGTTATCTCCTTCTCTAGCCTAGAGTTACCTCCCTCTGGCACCAATCATAACTCTCCCTTGTTCATCATTGCGTAGTATCAAAGCTTCCGCATCCCCCTCACACTGGTGGACAATGGAGCAGGCCTTAATGTCTGCCCCTTACACACAGCAAGTGCAATTGGATTCAAGTCCGACCACATTACACCAGCTGTGAAAGGGATGACAGCTTTTGATAATACGCATCATGATGCGCTTGGAGTCCTGATCATTCCCCTAACTAAAGGCCCTGCTCGCTTCGACGTAGAGTTCTACGTCGTTGATATTGAACTTTCTTTCAATCTGTTGCTTGGACGCCCTTGGCTTCACAAGCACCAAATCATTCATTCAACCCTCCATCGTATGATTAAGTTTTGCTGGGATGACAATGTTGTTGTTGTCCTGGCAGAAGATATGGAGAGGGCTGAGTCAGTCTCAGCTCTAGCCCCTCAGACCATTCACTTCGAGCCTAAACATTTCGATGTCCTCTATCGGGTTAATCGGTTTGATCCGGTTAATTTTGTTCCACCCTCAGAGCTTGCCAGCCATTTGGTCACTTCTAGCAACCCCCGTTTGATGGTCGACAACCTATGTCGCAAATGGGGATACGAGAAAGGATCGCCTCTGGGGCTTTATGGTCAAGGAATCACCGAGCCGATCGAGGCCGAAGAATGGGTCAAGTGAGACGGTTTGGGTTATGAGTGATGCTGCCAACGGAAGATATCACAACGTTAGGGTAAGTCTTCCAAGATGATTATTCCACGAGATTTATCCAACTTTATTAGCGCAGGCATTATGGATCCAAACAACAGTTCATGTGCAATGTCAACACCATCAGCTTGGGTCTGTCTAGAAAAATTCATATCAGGACAGCAGCAGGCTAGAACAGCAGGGTATACGGCAGGTGATCATGCAGAACAATACACAAACAGAGCAGTCAGCAGCCCAGATTGTGGTCCAAGAAGCAGACTCAGATGATGACATCGGGGATCTGGACCTCTTATTTCAGGAGCAGCTAGATGTGCTTGCAGAAGATCTGGCAGAGCATGATCGCATAAGAAAGGGCAAAGCAGTTGCTACAGCACTACCAGCAGAAGCACCAACACCACCCCAGGACCAGGTTTCAATTATGGTCCTGCGAGAAACAGACGGAAGGGATACTAGACCATTGGAGTTAATCTCCTGTCAGCCTCACCTGGAGGGTGAAGATCAAATCCTTGAATCAAGCGTGAGTAGGACAGGCGACGCAGCCTCACCAGTTTACAACAAAGCAGCCGCCAGCAAGCAGAATTTTGTACAGTTAATAGAAAAAAAGAAAATGCCAAAAAAATCAAAAACCAAAAATAAGGAGGCATCAACATTAGAAGCAGGGACTCCTAGCTCCTCGAGTCATCCAGACAGGGAAACTGAATAAGTAGCACAATGTCGGTACAGAAACACGAAGGTCACTGTGACAGTCCTTAAACGCCATCAGGGCACAGAATCAGAGGAAGTCTTCTCAGTTGACATAAGTGACCTAGAATTTGAAAGAGAAATCCTGTCAGAGCTGATTGCCTATGAAGAAGAGGATGAAGTACATGGAGCAGATAATGAGGATGAGCCGCCATAGATTCCATTCTATGATGATGATCTAGAAGGCCCAAATCTTCATGTAAAAGAGGAAACGAAGCTTATCAACATCGGCAAGGCAAAAGAAATAAAAGAAACACGCATCAATGCCAGGTTATCACCACAAGCAAAGGCAGAGTTTAAGGCTTTTCTAAAAGAATATGTAGATGTCTTTGCATGGAGCTATGATGACATGGTGGGTTTAGACATTGAAGTGGTAGTTCATACATTACCACTAATACCCAATTCAAAGCCAGTCAAACAGAAGCTCCGTAGATGGCGACCCCAATGGCTTTTAAAGCTTAAAGAGGAGATTATGAAACAGCACAAAGTCAACTTTCTCAAGGTTGTGCTGTATCCTGAATGGCTCGCCAACGTGGTCCCAGTGCCGAAAAAGGATGGACGGGTTCACATGTGCATAGATTATCAAGATCTCAACAAAGCGAGTCCCAAATATGATTTCCCGCTCCCTCACATTGACATTTTGGTAGACAACACTGCAGGGCATAAGATGTTGTCTTTTATGGACGGGTTTTCCGGATACAACCAGATCAGAATGGTTGAAGAAGATATGGAAAAGACATCTTTCATCACTCCATGGGGAGTCTTCTGTTACAGAGTGATGTCATTTGGGTTGAAACATGCAGGTGCAACATAACAGAGGGCCATGACATCATTATTCCCTGATCTTATGCATCTAGAGGTTGAAGTATATGTGGATGATATGATTGGTAAATCTAAAGAGCCCGAGGACCATCTCACCTATTTGAGAAGGTTGTTTGAACGCCTGCAAAAGTATAAGCTACGTCTGAACCCCAACAAATGTGTATTTGTTGTATCTTCTGGAAAATTACTGGGTTACATCATCAGTCAGAGGGGAATTGAAGTAGACCCCCACAAAGCCAGGGCTATTATTGACATTCCTTCCCCAACCACTAAGAAAAAGATTCATGGTTTATTAGGCCGGCTACAATATATCAGCAGGTTCATTGCACAGCTTACACCTATATGTGACCCCATATTCAAGCTGCTAAGGAAGAACGCCCAGACTTGCTGGAATGATGAATGTCAAAAGGCCTTCGATAAAATCAAGCAGCTTCTGGTAAAACCCCCAATTTTAGTTCCCCCCACGCTAGGACGCCCTCTGCTACTATATCTCTCCACAACACAGTATTCCATGGGCGTAGTTCTGGGTCAGCATGATGTATCTGGGCGCAAAGAGAAAGCTATCTACTACCTCAGCAAAAAGTTTAATGACTGCGAGGTCAAATACAGCCCAATAGAAAAAGTCTGCTTGTCCCTGGTGTGGGTCACACAGCGCCTCTGGCATTATATGATGGCATATCCAGTATTCTTGTTATGTCGGCATGACCCAATTAAGTATTTGTTCCAGAAGCCAGCATTGGTGGGCAGATGTGTTAAATAGCAGGTGATGTTATCCCAATACGATATCACCTTTGTCACACAGAAATCCATGAAGGGACAAGCCATGGCAGATCATTTGGCCGACTTACCTTTGCCAGAGTATCAACCTTTACAAACTCAGTTCCCAGATGAAGATATATTGTTTGCAATGGGCGAGGAGGAGCTGGAAGGGCCTCAGAATGAGCATCAATGGTGTCTGTACTTAGATGGTGCAGTCAATAAACAAGGAAGAGGCATCGGTGCGGCTCTAACAACGCCACAAGGACAGCTTATTCCCTTTGCAAGGAAGCTGACATATGAATGCACCAATAATGAAGCCGAATATGAGACCTGCATTTTAGGCTTACAAGTAGTAAGGGACCAAGGCGCCCGAGAACTCCACGTGTTTGGCGACGCAATGCTGGTTATTTCTCAAGTCAATGGCAACTGGAAGACAAAAGACCAGAAGCTCGTACTATATCATGAACATTTGTTGAAATTGACTGAAGAATTTGAAGATGTCAAATTTTCCTTCATGAAACAAGCTAAGAATGCATATGCAGACACTTTGGCAACTCTGGCATCATGGTTATCACTCCTAGAGGCACAGGCTATAGACATTTTGGTCACATGCATTGAACAGCCAGCACATTGTATGCATATCCAAGAGGCGCCATCATCTGTTGAACTGCCTTGGTATAATGATATTAAAGCTTTTCTGGAGTCTGGCATTTTCCCTCCCGGCATTTCTGCATCAGTTAAGAAGACCTTGACACGGTTAGCATCCAAATATGTGCTCGAGGCTGGGAAACTATACAAAAGGTCTTATAATCAGATGCTTCTCAGGTGAGTAGACAAAAAGGAGGCAGATATGCTAATGTTGAAAGTCCACGTAGGCACCTGCGGTCCACACATGAATGGGGTTCTCCTAGCCAAGAAAATTATGCTACAGGAGTATTTCTGGTCCACCATGGAAACGGACTGTTGCCAATTTGTCAGAAGATGCCATAACTGGCAGATACACAGCAATTTTATACATGCTCCCCCGCAACAATTGCATAGCATGTCATCACCCTAGCCATTCTCTACCTGGGGAATTGATGTTATCGGGGCCATTCATCCTACTGCATCCAATGGACACCGTTACATCCTGGTAGCCATCGATTATTTCACAAAATGGGTCGAGGCGGCATCATACAAGGCAGTCACAGCAGCTGTTACAGAGAAATTCCTCATGAATAATATTATCGCCAAATATGGGGTTCCATTTGCTATCATTTCAGACAACGAAACTAATTTCATAGCAAAGAGAGTTGAGGATTTCCTCCAGAGTTGCAAGATCAGACATCACAGATCCTCCCCCAATCGACCTCAGATGAATAGGGCAGTAGAGTCGGCTAATAAGAATCTGGTGAAAATCTTGAAGAAGATGGCCGAGACTCATAATGATTGGCATGAGAAGCTGCCTTATGCATTATGGGCCTACAGGACCTCCATCCGGACGTCAACAAAAGCAACACCTTACTCTTTGGTGTATGTCATGGAGGCGGTCCTTCCCTTTGAAGTCGAGATTCCATCGTTAAGGATCTTGAAGGAGGCAGAATTAGAAGAGGCTGAGTGGGTACAAGACTGTAATGTTCAGCTAGATCTAATTGATGAGCATAGATTGCAAGCTCTGCATCATGCCCAATGCTACCAGAAGAGAGTGGCCCGAGCTTATCAAAAGAAAGTCCGTCCTAGAAGCTTTGAACCAGGTGACTTGGTTCTACGTGCCATTCATTTGCCCGATGCACAGGGAAAATTTAGGCCTAACTGGCGTGGACTTTTTGTGGTTAAGGAGGCCCTGTCAGGGGGTGCAATCATTCTTAAAGGCATGGACCATAGAGAGCAGTCAAAGCTTGTCAATGCCTCCTACTTAAAGAAGTACTATCAGTGACTCTTATTCAATCCTAACACCTTGCACCGTGAGCCATGCATTTTCATTCTTCTTTTTCAACTACTAATATTTTAGATTAGTGCATCCTAGCATAAACATGAATAATCTCCTGCACCTTTTCTCTTTGCATAACATCATTATGCCCGATGAGGAAAATCGAAAGCCTGCCTGCATAAGACATGTCAAGTCGTCATGTGCTACTACCCTAGATGCTTAGGGTGTGAGAGAGAGATTTCAGAGAAATAGGCTAAATGAACAAATCCCCATGGGACCTATATCTCCAGAGGGAGTAAAAATGTTAGGTCTAGAGGGAGTGTGAGCATTAAAGAAAAAATACACTGACCTTGGAGCATAAAAGAAAATAGGAAGACAGAAGCAGTAGACAGAAGCTAAGCTCCACTGAGAGAGGCATGTGAACAACCTTACTCCTACCATATAACTTGGAGAGGAGTCGGAGCATGCACCTACTAAGCCCACATGATCAAAGGGACTAGCCACCCCTTCAGCACAAGGGAAATAGCAGCCACCCCCTCAACCTAAGCGTATTTTACCTCCAAGCAGGAGTAGGGTAGGTTTAGCATGCCTATGAGGGAGAAAAGAAAATGAATCCTTAAAAAAAAGTAGATATAGGGCCCCAAGAATTTGGCATGAGGCCCATAAATCTGAAGGAGAGCCACAAATAAACCTAAGTGCCTAAGTTAGTGCCACATGAGTCGAGGACAGTGTCACCTCTTACAACAGGCAAAACATGCTTCCTTGACGCTGAGGGCACCAATATATCAATTAACCCTCTCTCTGCATTCGCACTTTTTGCACAGCATTTAGTTTTTAGTCAAGCATATTTGAATTTACTTTGCAAGGCGTTTTGTCCGTATTCCGACCAGGGGCATGCCAGCTGCCTTTTTTTGGTCATGGTATGGGCAACTAGGCATTCGGCTAGGGGCATGCTAGTCGCTTCTTTAATTGGAAGAATCTGAGACCAAGGGCATGCCGGTTATTTAATCTTGAAAGTAGTTGCGGAAATACATGAACAAATACAAGCAATGCAAAATGTCATAAATGCCAATAATTCTTATTGTGGTCCATCACTGATACATGTATTGCTAATCAACTTTGGGCCTCTTTGAACTGCTAGCCCCTATGAAACAAGTGCCGCTAGGTGGGATCTCGCTCAAAGGCCATGTCTCCCGTATCTCGGCTTCGTATTCCACCATACAGCCGGAACTCTCAGTAATGGCAAGATCGGAGGACTTGATGCCAGCACACATCTTACGGGCCAACTCTGAAGTTGTTGCATTTGAGCCAACTATATACCTCTTGTACCAGTCAGGACAGGGACTTTGCTCAATAGAATCCTGGCAGAAGCCGAATTGGTGAAGGACCCGGACCGGGTGATACTCCACACCTCCCGAAAACCCAGGAAGGACCACTAGCCGCGTATCCTTGGCATTGAAAAAGGCAGTAAAGGTCCTCGATGCCGAGGATATAATGCACAATGTCACTGAATCCTCAGCAAGATTCCGCAGTCTGCTGCACAGCTCTTGCACCCCTGGAAGTGTCCTTGAATGGTGAGTGCGGCTATAAGCTTCAAAGGTAGAAGGTCAAGGGTGTAGAATCTTCACTCCCATATGGGCAGCAAACCAAACCTGGCAAAAAAGGAATCATGATTAAGAAAAGCACAGTAGAATATTTAAATAGCAAATGGTTTGTTTACCTGAACCAAGGCACCACATCCATGGAAATGGCGGGAGCGCTTCAATGCCCGATCCAGACTGACATAGGTTTTAGCAAGAAGAACAGGAGCCAAATCAATTTGGCAAACAACTATCGCCCAGGCTATTTCTGCCACCTCGATTGCCACAGTCATCCAGCCATGGCTAAAAATAAGCTCCCCGAGGAAGCACAGCACAAAGCTATAAAGCCACAGGATGCCCAAGGAAGAACGGGCACCGATGATCTCATCAAAATAGTCCAAGTGCACCATGATTGTAGATCCATCTCTGCAGATAAGTCTCTCCTCACAGACATCTCTGGCCACGCCCATGAGTCTGCTCACAACATGAACATAGCTGTCATGGCAAGTAAAGACTGGAGGGGGCATGAATGGTGACAGGCCGCAAATCCGTCTGACTTCCTCCAAAGTCAGAGTCATCTCTACCTGCCCAAAGCAGAAAATGTGCAAGGCCGGTTTCCAAAATCGAGCCACAGCACACAGCAGATGCCAGTTAACCTCCACCTTAGCTATACTCAGAAGGGAGGAGGAAATGCCCCAGATCCGCAGTTGTTCACGGTCAGCAGCTGTCAAAGCGTCAATCCAACCCCGTAGAGCATCTGAGCAATGTTTTGGTGTCACCATGGTGGGATAACTTTGTGAACACAGATTTGGGCCAGATATGGCAGTAAAAAGGGGGGGCATAACTTAACATAAACATGAAGCAAATAAAGCAATCCAGCAGAATATAATCCAAAGGTGAATACAGAATCAAGAGACATATTCAGAATATGTTGCCATAGAGCCAGGATAGAATCACAGAATGCAAAATTTGTAGCAAAGCAGAAGAAATCAACAGAACTAGCAGAAAACACATATATACAGAAGCGCATACCATTGTAATGCAGAGTATAATGCAACCGGTACTCAGAAAGATCAAAGAGGGAGCAAAAAGTAAAGATCTAACACCATTTTTCAGAAAGGGCGACGACATCTCTCGTAGAATGCGAGTTTATATAGGGAAAATAAAGGGGTTTCAGCAGAAAAGGAAAACAAACTCGCCATTTTTAGAGGCGCATCTGAGGGGCGCACCTAGGTGGCGCACCTAGGTGGTGCCTGGAATGGCTGCAAATTTCAGCAGCACCTCCCCTGAAATATGGACCTCGCCAAATCGGCGCCATTTATTTAAACCTGCACAGAGAATCTTACACAGACAAAATCCCAAGGGGGCACATCACAGAATCTGGATTTTTATTAAAATTTCAAAGCAGGTTACAATATTCCACTGTTGTTTCAAAGCTTTGAAAGAATTACAAAATATAGAAAAGCTACTCTTCGTCTGAATCTTCCTCGTCAAATGCCGCCTTTTGGAAGTATTTGGCCAAGACACGGGCGCCTCGTCGGGTGATTCGGTGCGACCATTGGGCAGCTACAGTAGCCTGGGAACGAGGAGCAGAATTACGGATGCTCTGGGTAACCTTGGTATCTGAGCGGTCCTCCTCAGATGTCTCCATGGTGAAATCCCCACTATTGGCTACATTCACCTCCTGAGCTGGGAAATCTTGCTGCAATATCAAAGTTTTTTTCTAGCAGTCAGAGTTATAAGGGAAAGTAACAAAAAACAGAAAAAGAGACATACCCAGATGATGTTACGCCAGCGCAGTTCCTGCAAAGTAACAGATATGTCAGGCATGCTTTGAGCTGAAAATGATATTTGCAAAGTAAAAGTCTTACCCTCTTCCGGCGGATATCAGCATAAAAGGTGCTAAATTGTTCTTCAAAGCCCTATGGATTGTGACAAATGTTAGACTTATATAATTCACATACCAACAATATTAAGCAGAAGTGGTAATCATGTACCTTGGCCCAGTCGGAGGCATACCACATCCCATGTTGGCTGTCCTGCACTGTCTCCTCAAATAGGTACGGCTTCCCCACCCGCCTGTACCAAGCCAGATAGTCTGTGTAGTTAACTTCCCGAAGGACATGTCTGTCCTGGGAAGCTATGGCTGTTGCATGCCGGCTTCTAGCAACTGAACGAGTCATAGCCGGACGATCCATATCAGGAGGAGGAGGGGCAGGAATGCAGAACTCGTTCAGAAATTGATACCGCACGCGCCCCGGAAGGAAATAGGCTGACTTCTTCATGCAATAGAACTTCACCTACTTGTCCCTAAGAACGCGGCCAGAGTTCAAGGGAGCCCAGTCAAAGCCATCATATCTGGAGAACGAGCACAGATGAACCTGTTATAAAGCAAGAGAAATATATAAGCAATCTAAGCAAGCATTAGAGGATACAGCATAAAAAGGAAGGGAAACTTACATCCTCAAGTTCTACCAGGTCTAGCAGATACCGATAGGACTCGTAGCTATAGACTCCAGCATCAGCCCAATGGTCAGGCTTGACCCACTAGCGGGGAAGGGGCAGAAGCTCGTCCCGAAGGTGGCCGAAACTATGCCCTCTGGTGATATGCTCCATGACCCAATACTGGAAATGGCAGACAGAAGTCAGTTTATCAAATATTAAGCATAAAGGAATTTTGTTTTGCAAAAGTAATGAAAGCAAATACTTACAATCAGCAGAGGGTATAGCCCCACATAAGAGCGGCACCCAAGCTTAACCACATTGTCAAGCCCACAGATCAGCCAGGTATAACTAGCGCCAGCCCAGTCATAATGGTCCAGATGTTCCAGATTGGTTAAGTATGTTATCCAATCAGCATGAATGCAGTAAGCAGACGAATCACAGAACATCATGGCCAGCAGATCCAGCAAGAAGTGCCTCAGTACAAAGTTTGCCTCCTCGTTCTCAGGCTCAGGGTTGGGCCAGAACTGGTCCCACTTTCTCAACCACCCCACAGTGATCATGTACTTCCCCTGAGGTGGCTTTGGAGGAACACGGCCCAAATGCGTAGGAGCAAGGTGCAAACCGTGAGTGGTCTCACCTATAATTGGTTTGTCACCGAAGGGAAGACCCGTCAACAGAGCCCACTAATCATGCAGGACAGTCAGCTCCCCGAATGGAAGGTGAAAGGTGTGCGTCTCAAACCTCCACCTTTCCACCAAAGCCCTGAAGAAGTTATAATGGCCATGTATGATGGGTATACGAAGCAAACCTCTAAATGGGGATCGGTGAAGGAGGAAGTCCTGCAGAAATTCTGGTAAACGATGAAAATGGTCTAGCATCGGGCCCTAGTGGCACCGCATGATCCGATTCGCATCCCCCTCCTGAGATGTCAAGAACAGAATTAATGCCAAGTCGAGAGCAGTTAAAGCTTGATCAAAGCAAGAAGATTACCCCAAAATATGGACCCTCACAGATGTGATGGTCACTTAGCAGTCGCCCTTCAAAATTGCTGGACTCCTGGAAATGCATTAGTCAGACAAAGCACCAGGTGTATATACATTTTCTTCCAGTTTTGGGTTTACGTCAATAGAGACAGCAAGAGTCGAGCTACTAGAGGCCCGTGACCTCAAGGAATTGCCTCGCCACCTGGGACGAGAACTAGAAGGCGTGTCCTGGGAGGATTGTGGGGTCCCCTCCTCGGGAACTGGGTCATCCTGCAAAAAAGATAAAAGCCGAACCAAGAGTTAAACAGCAACAGCAGGCATGACAAGTGTAGAATATTAAAGCATAATAGAGCCCAAGTCAAAGTCAGACATGGCATTACATTCATTGGCAAAATAGAAGGGGCATGGCATTTTAATAAAGTACTATGGCATATGGCGGCAAAAATGCAAGTATAAACAGGCATACAGTTACAGCTCAGTGTTGCGTGGAAATGTGCAAATCATGGGGCAATATTTTCTTGTTGAAATATGCATAAGATATCAAGCACGGTTCAGCAATGAATTTAAAGTGGATAACTTGATTCAGAGAAGTTTGTAACTAAAATCAGAAAATGGCATGAATGGCAGCAGGGCACGTATGGCATAAATAACAGCATATTTCTTTGTAACCCAAGCCTTGAACAGCCTTCCATCACCCCCTTTCCAGCCCGCCACCATCTCACGGGCACCATCACCTTCTCCACGGCCATCCATCACCACCACGAAACCAGCACCTCCGCCCACTAGAGCCCTAGCCAGCCAGAGCACCGCCGACAACCAACCATCAACCCGCGGCCACCGAGCGTAACATCCAAAACGCCACCACCCCACTACCGTCCACTCACAGCTGCCAACCCAACAAGCCCAGCGGCCAACCCTTCACCAGCCCACCACCGCGGGGCTCTTACTGTATAGCAGGCCGTTCCTCCACCTCGCGACAAGACCCGCCACCGCGCGGCTTGGTCCATCAGCCACTACTCCACCACTTTCCGGAACCCACCTCTCGTCGAGCTACTCCGGTACCTACCCATCACATGACCACCCGGCAACCACAGACCACCGGTATCAACCATGCCCGTCGGAACCCATGAGCCGCTGGCCATCCAAGCAAGAAGCAACCAAAAAATTCAAGCACAAAGCAAAAATAAAAGCGGAAATCAAGGGAGTTACCTCTGCCGGCGAACCCCTCTCACACCAATCCCGGAGAGTCTGGTCCATCGCCGTCGTTGGCCAAGAACCTCGTCGACGCGCCTCCCCACACCAGCCGAGAGCACCTCGTCGACGCACCTCCTACGTGCCACCGTCGTGAAGAGAAGGGGAAACGAGGAGACGAAGGGAGGAGGAAAGGAGAATGGAGAAGAAATGAGTGGGTTTCGTTTGGAGAAGAAGAATAAAAGAGGAAGAGGCATGTCTTTTGAGAAAAATTAAAAAGAAAAAAAACAAATGCATATGCATGTTGCTTTGGAGATATGAAATCAAGCAAAACAGCAGAACAGGGAGAAATCAAGCAACATGAGCCCGTTGCATTCCCAGCAGGCAGGAATAGAAGTGGAGAATGTTCTTTGACAGTTATGGCAGTTATCCAGTGGGACCCATTTATAAATAATTTAATAGTCAAGGTTCAAAATGCAAAACGGCAGTGGAAATTACGTTTCAGCCCCTAGCACCTCACATCTTACGCTCCAATAGCAGAATATACAATATCAGGTACATGGCCCACAAGATACACTAGATGGGGTAATTTGCAGAAAACCCCCTCCATTTTTGCAAATTTACAGATTAGTCCACAAAGGATGTAGGAAGTTTTGTTTGAAGCAGACATTTGTTGATATACAGCAGAATCTCGAATGTCATAGCACGGCGGCAATACAGCAATCAGAAGGTTGTCATGATTGGGCAATTTGCAATAAAGCCCCCTGAGTTTTGGACATTTGCAAATAAGTCCTCACCTTTTGCAAACAATGCCACATTCGGTTGAAGATTCTAGCAAGAAGAGATTGTACATGCATCTCAGCAAGAGTGCCAGTTTCTGTACCACAACATCAGCAGCCAGCATATTCATAGTTCTACCCTTCGGGGTATCTTAGCCTTTTTCCTTCCAAGGGGACAATCCACGGGTCATCGTTTTGGTTTTTTAGGTTCTTCCAAGCCAAGGAGACCCTTCTACCTCCCTTTTGGATTTTCGCGGGCACGAAATCCAACTTGTTGACTTTGACCGGGATGTCAATGTCATTTGCCCCTCTTAGATTTTTTGCAGGCACGGAATCCAGCTTCTTGACTTTGACCAGGCGGTCAATGTCATTTGCCCTTTTGGATTTTCGTGGATGCGGAATTCAGCTTGTTGACTTTGACCGGGCAGTCAATGTCATTTGCCCCTTTTGGATTTTCGCGGGCGCGGAGTCCAGCTTGTTGACTTTGACCGGGCGGTCAATATCATTTGCCCCTTTTGGATTTTCGCAGGCGCGAAATCCAGCTTGCTAATCTTGACCAGGCGGTCAAGGTCATGTGCCCCTTTTGGATTTTTGCGGGCGCGAAATCCAGTTTGCTGATCTTTGACAGGGCGGTCAAGGTCCTTTGCCCCTTTTGGATTTTCGCGGGCGCGAAATCCATTTTGCTGGCTTTGACCGGGCGATCAAATGTCCTTTGCCACTCCTGGACTTTCGCGGGCCGAAATCCAGCTGGTTGACTTTGACTGGGCAGTCAAAGTCCTTGGTTTCTCTCAGATTTCATTGGGCAGGAAATCCTGTGGCTTGACCTTTTGACTAGATAGTCAAGGTCCTAGCCCCTTTCTCGGATTTCCTTGGGTAGAAAATCCTATGGCTTGACCTTTTGACTAGATGGTCATGGTCCTAGCCCTTCTCTCGGATTTCCCCGGGCTAGAAATCCAGCTACTTGACCTTTTGACCAGGCAGTCAAGGTCCTTATCCTTTCTCTTCTGGATTTTCACAGGCGCGGAATCCAGTTGTTTGACCCTCCGACTGGGCGGTCAAGGTCCTTTTGTTTCTCTCTTCTGTTTTGAGTTTTCGCGGGCGCGAAATCTCTTTCTTCGCCCATGGTCCGTGCGGACAGGGCCCTATTTTGCTTGATAAATGGTATGTTTGTCATGCCCCTTTTTCTTGGGCTGGTATCCCCAACTACTCTGTTGACAATCGTCACGCTGTCAGGCGACGGGATGACAAGACTTGTTTGACTTGTCATATCCCACCTCCTTAGGTTGATAACCTCATAATCCGGTTGATGAGTCTGACAACTTATCATTTTCCTGCCACTGATCCCAGACAGTGCTCAAGATTTCTTTGTTTTGCCATATTTCATCAGCACTAGCTTTAGCATTGCATCACCTTGCAAGCATCCACTCCTATGTTTTATGTTGGCATCCATTTTGCATCGGCTTTCATATCGGCTCTTGCATTTGTTTTCACATTAGCATCACATCCCTAGCATTTAGATCGGCAGTTGCACGCATTTCGCATTCGCATTTGCATTTGGCAATAAGTCATGATTTTCGATGCATCAGCTGAATAAGTGACTTACTGCCTACAACAAACACCATCCTTTTGTAACCTCAAAATGGGGGTATCTTGTCAACCCTGAGCATGGGTCTTGGTTCCCTTCGTCCCTCGACCTCGCTCAGGGAGGGGCATCTGTAGACACCCCGATTTTGAGGTGACTCATAGATGAGCTTTCCAGATGTTGCTTTAGATGTGGCTAACCCTTGAATCCTATTAGCTAAATCAAATCAAAACCTATAGCAGGCCCACAACCCAATTAGAAATCTAGACAAGTAGGGGAGCACACCTACCTAGCCACCTAGCTAGCACACCTACCTGGCGCACATACCTGGCGCCCAGCCATTTCTCAGGCTACTGGCTGCTGGCTTTCCACCTCCCATGGCTGTTACCTCTACCAACGAATATGCCATGGAATCTTCCAAGCTTTTCGTCTACGAGGCTCCTTGCTTTCCCAGGAGTTACCCTTGAAAAATCCCTATATATAGACCCCTATAGGCAGCCATT
>JAMKQA010011809.1:0-12755 GCA_024699735.1 Posidonia australis
GCATGATTAGGACACAATTTAGGCATAGCAAACACTCATTCAGCCTCTAGCAAGCGAATCAGACTAGAAAGACCGAGTTTCTCGGGCGTACGGGGGTGTCTAACACCTTCCCCGTGCGTAATAGGAATCCTTACCCATCCTCTGCTTAGTAGACATCCGGTCTTCACGTTTGCATCTCATTCATTCATTTTTAGTGAATCGTTTGTGGTTTTCCTCGTCTTTCCATTAAAAGACCAGGTGGCGACTCCATTTCTCCTCCTCTCTCGTCCCATCTCGCGCCCTCGCCGTCTCGACATGGCTGTGACCTCCTTCCCCCTCCTCTTGAGAGCCGGGTCTGGCACGGTCACAGATGGTTTTAGTTGTTTTAGATTTCCTCCTTTTTTATTTGCTTAGGGGTTTTTAGCAACTTCTTGTAGTTAATATCCCTTAAATAAGGAAGAGAAAGAATCCCAATAATATCACATGGATATCGTGAGGACATCATGAGGACTTATACTAAGGAAATATAACGAGATTTTAACGAGAAAATGTCCTCGTCAGAAATTTACAAAGACTTAACAAGAAAATGTTTTCGCTAAACCCTTGCAATACTAAGCTAAAATCTTTTTGAAATAGAACTTTTCCTTCTCTCTTCCATCCTTTTTTCTTTTTTCCAATATTCTTTTCCCACTTCTTCCTAAATCCTCCACGTTCCCTTCCCAAACCAAACCCTTCCTCTCCTTGCCTTCACATTCTTCCTCCTCCGCCGTTACTATCTCTCCTCCTCTTTGCCACTCAATCACCTCTCTGCCTCCTCGCTGACGTTGCCATCTCTCCACCACCTTCTCCTCTACGCACGTAGCCTCTCCTCCTTCCTTCCTTTCTTTCCACCTCTGCGTCCTCTTTTCCTCCTCACCACAAAATCCTCTCCTCCTCCTCCTCGATCGCTACCGATTGCGACTCTTCTCTGGCACCACTAACCACTCTCTACCTCTGCCTATATATCCCCTTCGATTGTGACTCCTTTTCGATGCCATTGACTCCTCTTCGCCTTCGCCTGTGCCTCCTCACCGACTTCTTTCTCATTGAAGGTGCACATATATATGAAATGTGATGAATGCTTTTCCTCCTCTCTCTTTCTCTCTCTCTCTCTTGGATATGATTTCTACAAGTTTATCGGAATACATGGATGATGCTCTTAGAGCGTCTTCTTCTTATTGATCTTGTTGATAAACCAATTGGATACTAGCTTTTATATGTTCATCTTTGTAGCTACATAAGTACCATTTTTAGATGAAAGTTGATTTAGAGTTGGTACATCAGTTTGAATAGAAAAAAAGTCGAGATAAAATGTAAGCCATCAAAATATCATATCTTTTTGACCTTATTAAGTTGTTTACTACTAGAACTTTAATTGACAAGAAGGTAGGGGTCTAGACACAAGTCATTTTTCTTGATTGGGCGGTAGAATCTTGAAAATTTATTTCCCAACAAATCACATATTAGTACATTTCTTTAGAAATAAAAAGAGAGAATGGATTAATTCATGTCACCAAGTCCACATAATGGGATTAAGTCATAGTCATTGTCGTTATTGTTGTTGTATCATATATTACTAGCAATACCCAATTTTTTCCTTTCGAAAATTAGAGAGGCTTTTCACAAAGGAAAGAATTTTACATGATCTATTTAACCTTTCAATTGAAAGAATAGGATTAAGATAGAGTACATGTTATATATTATATTTTTACATGAATATGGGCTATAACCATTTGAGCTTATACTTAGTATCGATATTTTTTTCTAAGCTTATGAATAGAATTGTCATGCAATGAGTACGTGGTTCACATTTTGTTTCAATCTAATTATCCTAACCTTGGTCTAAAGGTCTCAAATTTTAGCAAATTTGAGTTGTTAAAATTAATCACTTTAATTCAGTAGTGAAAAATACTCTGCGTATTTCAAAATAAGTGTATATGATAGCCCATGAGGTGGATAAGAACATTGCATATTTTGATTTTAACTTTTAAAAAATAAATTAAAAAACTTGATTCGAATAACCAACGAACAACCCCATTTTTTATAGAACTTTTGGAAGCAAATCATTTTGCATGCATAATTCTTAGAAAGAATTATAGAATATGTCTTATATTCTGGAAACTAATTTGAACATTTTATTGGGAGTTTATTTCTCTCTTATTCCCACTTTTGCTATTACTCTATTAGCTTTCAACATTGATAAAATAATAGTGAGCAAATCCTGCCTCTCTTTCTCTGTGCTACGCCTCCCATTTGTGCTGCAAGGAACAGAATATGGCTCCTTCCTCTCCCAGATTTGCCTCTCCCAGATCTGCCTCTCTTCCTTCGTGCTACGCCTCCCCTCCGAGCAGCAAGGAACAGAATATGGCTCCTCCCTCTCCCAGATCTGCCTCCCAGATCTGCCTCTCCCAGATCTGCAAGGTGATCGACAAGGGAGAAAGAGGGCCAGATCTGCCTCACCCAGATCTCCCTCTTCCTCCGTGCTATGCCTCCCCTCCGAGCAGCAAGGAACAGAATATGGCTCCTTCCTCTCACAGATCTACCTCCTAGATCTGCCTCTCGCAGATCTGCCTCTCCCTCCTTCTCTCCTCAGTCCGACCAAACTACGCCTACTAGTAGATCTACGCCTACTCGCTGGGACTTTCCTCTCCTCTGTCTCCTCTCCGTCAGAGCATAGTCTCGCCGATGGGTTCGGCCCCTTGCCTACTTGCAGATGGGATCGGCCTCTCGCCGATGTTGGTCTTCTCTCGTCAGGTAAACTATTAGAAGGTATAAACCTCAGCTAAAACACTTTCTTACCCCTTCCTTTGCATATTAATCTGGAATTTGTTGACATTTTATGGCATTTGTTGGCATATATTGAGCTTTACGGTGAAATTTTCCTCTGATCAGCTATTCTAGGGTTAGGGCATTTGTTTGCCTGAATCCAAACACTCTGATTGTGATATGAAGGATGAAATTATAGTTTCTTTTCTACTGGAAAATTTTCTTTGGTTCCTGATTATACTTGTGAGTCTTGGACTGTGATTTATCTCTAGCAGATGTTGTTTCTGTTCCGACGACTCCATCTCGGGTTCGTCGGTCCACTGAAGAAGAGACATTGTGGCCTTTCGATTCTCGGGGTCGACAGATCCAGTGATCCGGAGAGTTGGATATCTTCCTCCTCCGACGCAGTATATGACCCTTTCTCTTCCCTTAGGGTTTCTCCTTCGCCGATCACCTCTCGACTTTGGAAAAGATGATAATATGCGTATAATAACTTCTTTGGAAAGTGATCGTGTTATGGAACATACTCCTCATGCCCCACGACTGTCTCATGAAGTCCTTTCTCTAGATTAATGTTTTATTAATCGAACTTTTTAATTTCTAATTTTTGATACAGTTTGAACATCTTGTGTGAGCCTGGGGTGTTATCGTCTGTTGTTGGCCATTCTTGTTTTTGTGGTGGGAATTTTTTTATCCACTTGAACTGTAATATGATCCTCAATTTACTGTGTATGAACTTTTCATTAATATAAAGTTTACCGTTTACAACAAAAAACATTGACAGAATAATAGCATTTGACAAACAATGCTTCCATTAAAAACCTCTAGCATTGGGTCCCTTTTCTCACTTTGCTTTATTAAGCTTTCATGCTTATCTTAGTTGTGGCTAGTAGATATTTTTTTTTATGAGCATCTTTCTGCAGATTTTCTGGTTTTGTCCTTCCAAATGCCATAAGAACTTCAATATGAAGAGGAATCCTCGCAAGGTTAAATGGACAAAGGCCTATAAAAGGCTTCATGGAAAGGATATGATTGAGGTGAGGAGTTATTTTCCCAATTGCTGTGTAGAGTTTTTGTGTAGTAAGATATTCGATGAAAGTATCAAAATTCACCTTTTTGTGTCTATACGATATGAAGGACACAACCTTTGAGTTTGAAAGGAAGCGAAACAGGCCTGAGAGATATGACAGGGATCTTGGTGAGAAAACTCTTATGGCCATTAAGAACATTAACAAAGTCAGAAATGCTAGACAAATCAGTCATATCATGAAGAAGTGCTTTTTTGACCTTGCTTCTATCCATAATGTTAAATCCATTTTTTTTTCCTTTGTTTGATCTGCGATATGTTTACGTGATATGTCTTTTTGTGTCTATAATGTTAAAATTTGTCTAATCCAATAAAATTCATCTACGCGATATAGTAAAATTCGTCTGATCCATGGTGTTAAATTTGTCTTTTTGTTTCTATACAATATGTATTAGTTTCCTGAATTTTCACAAATGGAAGGGCAATAAAACTCTTAGGCTGTCAAGGAGTCACAAAACTCATAGTTTTTGAATATTTTGCCAACATGATTGTTGTGGAGAGGTTAGAAATTTAACTCAATGGAGGATAATTTATAGATAAAGAAAGTATTCTTTGAATAAAATGTTATATCGAATATACATTGTGATCACACATGTTCACAATGAAATAAAAAACAAATTAGACATTCTTGACCATCAAATAGCTTGTCTTTTTAGTATTCTTAGTAAATAAAACACAAATACACAATTTTGAGTTTAGGACATGAAGGCTTCAATTTTGAGTTTGGAATAATGATTAGGTACAAAATGCAACTACTTCTTTTAGCAACTTGGTGCTTCCTCGTCCTCCTGCTGCAGTTGAGTCGCCCTTCTCAACTTATAACTTCAAGGATGACACTATTGACTGATTAAATTCTTGTTAATCAGAATGTGTTCATTTCATTTGAACTGTATCTCTTATTAGTATTTTGGATGATTTCTGATTTCGATTTCTGGAAGTCGTTTTGTTTTGGTTTGGGAGATTTCTGTCTCTTAGTTCATGTACTATTTTGGACAATTTTTGATTTCTTAGTGGTGGTTCCATAACCAAGAATTGATTATAAAATCTAAACCGTTACCCAAAAAAAAAAATACATGAAGCCTTCATATTATTGTTTTTTTAGTCGTTGGTTAACATGGGAACTCACATTTGGAATTGATGAATTATATAGGATATTGTAGTGAAACGAATATGGTTCCTTACCATTATCAAAAAAAACGTTTCACTTGGTGGTGGTCTTGGCCGAAATAAAAGGTAAGCCATCAGAATATCATATTACATGTTTCAAATATGGCTTTAGTGTATATTTTACTATATTTCCTAGCTCTTAGTGGTCTGTAATGATTCTAACTTATGGATTTCCTCTTGTCATAATTGACATGGTTTTAAAGGTAAGCAGTGTTTTGCATTTGTGAAGATACAATTAATGTACGTCTGTTTGTTTAGTACTTAGCAGGGCAAGATGTTCTCATTGGAAAATAAGATACTACTAGATGTCTTTCTGTAGTATTGTTATAGTCCTTGTCCATTTTGTAGCATGCAGAGCTTAAACCGTACACTACATATGCTAATGCTTAGACATTGAGGGAAACATGTGCTGCTCCTATTCTCAAGTAGGTTAGGTTTCATAACTTCATGTCTCTTTACAAAGAATATTTAAACCAAGGAACAACTTCCAATATGCATTCTTAAGCTCACTTCCAATATTTATTTTTTGCAACTATTATGCAAGTTCAACCATTGGATTTAGGTTAGATAGCTTTCATAAGCTCATTGACAGAGGTATTGTTCAATATTAATTGCCTTCAATTGATATAAGTGGTTAAGTAATCCTCATGTGTTGCATATTTAGGTTGTTTTTATTTAATGATTTTTCTATTCTTTGACCATAACTAGGTGATGTTGATAAGATGCTAGAACTGTTAGGCTCCTTTTCCTGTTGCTGAATGTACCTCAAGTAGCAACTATGGAATGCACATACTAGGCTGATCAAAGGTTGTTCTTCATTGTCTCCCATGTAATTATGCTTCACTTGAAGTTTCACATTCTAATATAGCATTATCGTAACATCATTATTGTAACACTACTTATTGTAATGATAAGCCAAGTTTGATGATTTGTGTTCCCTTCTTATGTTTACTCGATGTCTTATAATAAATCTATTAATTGCTTGACATTTAGCAACGACGAGGTTACATTAATATTTAGCTCAGAAGATGGCACCACTCGAGTATAATTGGAATTTTAAAATTTTTTTTTTTAAATATCTTAAGAAGACTCAGCGAGAACATTTTTCACGTTAAGTCTTCGTAAATTTTTAAAATTTTTTAAAATTTCTATGAGAACAAAACATATACTTTGTGAAGATATTACGACTAATATCGAGGACCCTTGGCATAACAGGGACATTACAAAGACTTAACGAGCACGTCTCGTGTTTTTAAGTAGTGTATATTCGTGTAGTGTGGACAAATGTGACTATCAATTAAAGTTAGAAAGAGAGGGAGAGAAAATGTCAACAAAAATTCCCAATTGCAGTATTAAATTTGAAGATCTTTGACATATCCAATACCCATACCGTCCGTATTCTATACAACATTAAATTTTTTACATGTGTTGAGACATTAAATTTGGAAATATTTTTTGTCACAATGTTGACATGGATTGACATGCCACATGTAACCATCCCATACCCATACCGTGATTATTCAATGCAACATTATATTTTTTACATGTGTTAAGACAATAGATTTGGAGATCTTTTCCATATCCAATATCCATACTCATGTGGATTGAGTATTATTTTATTCAATTTTTTTATGTGTGATGAGGACTCATTATTTGACCATGTGATCCTACATAAATCCACAGTGATTTACAAATTCTCAAAGTTAAGATTTCCCAAAATTTTTGCAACGTGTGTTAATGTTTCTTTTTTTGGTTGGCTGGGTGGTAAAGGCTTCTGTGGGTTTTGCCGATATCCCTTTTTTTATTAATTTTTAATGGCTTTTGTCACTTTTTATGGTAAACCATTTATTAATAATTTATTTCCTTTTAAAAAAAAATCTTAATGGTCGCCAAAGTGAGTTTTATGGTAAACCAATTATCAATTATTTCTTCCCTTTTTACATTACATTACTATCGTAATTACTACAAATATTGTTGGCCTTGAGTTGTTGAAAATTTGGTAGATATAGATTTCACGATAATATTTTTGTTTAAACATTTTCATTTTACTAGAAGTTTCAATTTTAATATTACTATTTTTGTAACAAGTTAAATGTGTGTTATTTCTTCCATACAGTAATTTAATGTACCAAACCTTTTTCTTAGGTTGCGTTTGGAAACACTTTTTCTTAAAAAGTTTAGTAAGAAAAGCTGACATTTTGTTAAACAGTATTTTTTGTAGTTTTTATGGAGGTAAAGAAAAGTTTATTTGATTTGTATGTCCCATAAGTACTTATGAGTTAATCAAAGGACTATATTATCCTCGCTATTGCCGTCAACTACTGCCTACTTATCACTGCATCATCGTCGTTGACTACAACTACTACTGTTGCCTGTCGCATCTGTCGCCACAGCCGTCGTTGCCGACCTCCACTATTGATGTCGTCGTCGGCCACCACTACCACCATCGTCGTCGGTTACCACCACTGTCGTCGTCGTTGGCCACGACCACCACTATCGCTGGCCATCGTCACCGATCACTACCACCATCGTCGTCACCTACCACCACCGCCACGGGTCGTTGGCCACTACTACCACCATCGCTGGCCACCATCGCATCATAATTACTACAAATATAGTCGGCGAATACGGGTCGCCGTCGTAGTTGGTCACCATCACCATTGTCATCACCGATCACCATTACTGTCGCTTTCGTCGGCCACTACCACCACTATCGTTGCTAGCCACCATCATCGTCGTCGTCGTTGGCCACCATCACCGATCACCGCCAGCACTACCGCGAATTGTCGACCACCGCCACCACCGTCGTCGTTGACAACCATCGCCGCCACCGTCGTCGGCCACCATCATCGCTAACATTGTCGACCACCACAACCACCACGATCGTCGTCGTTGTCGACTGCCACCACTGTCGTCGTCGCTGACGGCCACCGCAATCACCACCATCATTGGCCACCACCACTGTCGCCATTGCCAGCGACCACACCATCATTGTCGCTAGCCACTACCACCGTTGTCGTGTCTTAGTTCATATTGTGATTAAAATCAACTTCTAAGGATATCATTAGAAAACTATGGCTAATATTCATAACTTTTCAAAAAACTAATACTCATTAGCTTCTCTAAAAACTACCTCAATAGCTTAAAATAAACTAAAAAACTACAAACAACTTTTTTTGGAAAAGCTCGATAAGTTAATTCATTTGGAAACGCTTATTAGACATTAAGTGCTTAACACAATAAACTATTGTAAAAAAGTGTTTCCAAACGCTATCTTAATATTTCTAAACGCATCAGTACCAAACCTTTTTTAGTATTACTATTTTAGTTATTAATTATTTCTTCCATTTTTACATTACATTACTATCATAATTACTACAAATATAGTTGCCCTTGTGTTGTTACTACAAATACATTTTCGTTTTGCTATATGTTTCAGTTTTAGTATTATTATTTTTACAGTAAGCGAAATGTGTATTCTTTCTTCGATATAGTATTGTAATATACCAAACCTTGTCTTAATTTTACTATTTCAATTTTATTAATGATCTCATGTAAAGTATCCAAATTGATAGCTTCCACTTGGAGTGACGAGGTGGTTGTGATGGCGAGAATGTCGTGAGGGTGGGGAAGTTCTACGATGGTGGCTTCTACAAGAAGGGGCGACAATGGCATAGCTTCTGCGAGAGAAGGGAACTACTATGGAGGCTCTGCTTTCGATCGATCGAGAGCTCGAGAGAGAGAGAGAGAGAGAGAGAGGAAAGTGGAATGGTGAAGAAAAGCAAGTTCACGTTTTTAGAGGAAGAGTGGAGAGGGAGTGAGGGAGAGAAATGAGTAAGAGAGAGGATTCACGTATTTAGTTTTGATTTTTTGTTATAGTTATTAGGGAGAAAATCATGAGAATGGGAATCAACGGAAAGATAGGAATGATAGTTTTTTTTTTTTTTTGCAAACTGTAAACACCTCGATTTTGAGGTGACTCATAGATGAGCTTTACAGATGTTGCTTTGGATGTGGCAAACCTAATCCTATTAGCTAAATCAATCCCAAACCTATAGCAGACCCATAGCCTAATTAGAAATCCAGACAGGTAGGGGAGAGCACCAAGTTAGAGCACCAATGCGGAGCACCTAGCTGGAGCACCAAGCAGGAGCACATAAGTGGCGCACCTCTCCGACGCACCAAGATGGCGCGCAACCACTTCTCAGACTGCTGGCTACTGACTTTCCACCTCCCATGGCTGTTACCTACACTAACAAATATGCCTTGGAATCTTCCCAGGCTCTTCGTTTACGAGGCTCCTTGTATTCTTTAGGATTACCCATGAGAAATCCCTATATAAGGACACCTATAGGCAACCATTAGAAGAGGTTAGAAAGATCTAAGAGAGATCTAGAGGAAGCCATTTCCTGAATTCTGCAACTTCTCTCTTGTGTCCTCAAGCTTTCCCTAGCATTCTGTGATATTCCCAGTGTGACCGTGCCCGACCCAAAGGAGGGGGGAAGGGGACCACAGCCGTGTCAGGATGGCGAAGGCGCAAGGATAGGATAAGAGAAAAAAAGAAAAGGGAAGGAGTCGCCACCTGGTCTTTTTAGGGAAAGACGAGGAAAACCACAAAAGGATGAATGCATGGGATGTAGATGGGAATGCTGGATGTCTGCTAACCAGAGGATGGGTAAGAATTCTTATTACGCACGAGGAATGTATTAGACACCCTCGTACGCCCGAGAAACTCGGTCTTTCTAGTCCAAATGCTTACTAAAGGTTTGATGAATGTTTGCTAAACCTGGATTATGCTCTAATCATGCTAGTATGAATGTCATGGCAAGACTAAATGCAAAGATCAAGATGCATGCTCAAGAATTGGCAAAGGGGCAATTTGGTCATTTTCATGGCTGGATGTGATAAATGCATACACAGGGATAATGCATGGACTAAAATGTGTCAAAATAAATGCTATATGTCTGGACAACGTCATTTGCAAAAATTGGGAAAAGAAAAATCACCAAATGGATGTAAATGCAATAAATGAAAATCACAAGGACTAAAACGCAAAATTCACGATAAGAACGTGAAAATAGATGAAAAACAGGTTCATGATCCTTATTTTGACATGAAAATGACGGGTCCAGTATCAATGTAGCACAAGGATGCAAAAATTGCACTTGAATAATTTCCTGAAAAGTCAAGGACTAAAGTGTAAAATTCACACTTATGTGCAAAGGTGATAAAATGCGGGGAAAAAGATCAAATCTCAGTGAAAATATGATTTGCAAGTGGATTATGTGATTAAATGCAAAACAAGGGTGGAAAATAGCCCAAAATGTGATGGAAAACATTTAAAAACCCTAAATGAGGAATTTAAAAATAATCCAAGGGTCAAAATGTAAATTTTATGTTCAAAAATACTTTAATGGGAATTCAGGAGCTTAAACACAAAATTCTAGGGTCTGATTGTGACAAAACTGAGCTTTTATGTGGGCCAGGGTAATTATGCAATTTATTAGGGTTAAAAATGCAAAATTTACAGTGAAAGCTCGTTTTTACATTTCTGAAGGGCTTAATGCAAAAAATCTGGACTTAAGTGTAAAGAAAACCTAATTTTATGATGGCCAGTGTGTTTTTTTTTAATATTTTAGGGTTCAGAATGCAATTTTATAAGGAAAAAACTCATTTTAAAATATTTCAGGGATTAAATGCAAATAACCAAGATTTAAATGTAAAGAAAATATGGAAGCAGGGACCTAGATGTAATAAAACATACACGAAATAAAAAAAATTAAAAGTACAGGGAAAAAGATGCAATATTTACAGGGATTAAAAAGAAATAAACTTTTATAAAAATGAAGGGGCTTTCATGCAAAATTAAAGGACCAAAGTGTAATACTTTAGAAACTTAAAAAGTTTTAATTAAAAAAATCCTAAAAGCTAACAACCACCGCCGACGATTCGAAGATCGCCGGTGACGAAGGCCCGAGGAAGCCATAAGGGCTTTTTCCGACGGCAGATCGACGATTAGGTAAGTGGGGAAGCTGGAGGCGACGGTGGTGAGGAGATCCAACGATGTGCATTTGGCCCTCGTCGGCTGAAATGCGTCGTCGATCCCCCATCGTCGACGTTCTTCTTCGGTGATGGGGCTTCCACGGAGGCGCCTCTGGAAGCGGTGGCTCGACACGGCTGAGGTCGGAGAGTTCCGAGGCTGCGAGGCGAGGTTGTAGGGACGCTCTGGCGATGCTGGAATGCCTTGGGGGCTCCCCCCTCTCGAGCTCCGGCAGCGATTGTGACGGAGATGGGGACGATGCTCCGGAGCCTGGAACGACGTTGCGGCTGCTTAGGGGTGTTCGTGGCGATGCAGTGAGCATCCCATAGATGATGGACTAGGACTTGCACGATCGAGGCGCTCCAGGAGACTTCACAGCGGAGAGTCGTCGGTCGACGGTGGCTGTAGCGACGGCGGTGGTGTCTTCGGGTTCAGGGGATCAACAGGATTCCCCTCCTGAGTGACGAGGCTCAGGGAGGAAAAGGTGGGTGAGGGAGGATTGCCCCTGAGAGCCTCACCTCAATCCTGGAGGCGTTGGGCCTCGTCGGTGGTTACCCCCCACCGGAGATGGGGTCGACGGCACCGGAGGCGTTGCTCTGCCGTGGCGCAACCCAGGGGACCTAAAGGATCTAAGGGAGCCTGCCTAGGAATGAAATAGAGGGGAGAGGGAGGTTACCTGATGAGCTGAGTGTCCTCCCCGACGAGATGAGTCCACGGCGACGAGCTCCGGCGATGCTCTGGCTGGGGCTCCGGGATGCCAAGGATGGTGGGGATTGCTCTGGAAGATCGGGGTCTGAGGTCCTGGTTGTTGGGGCACGAGAGAGGAATGGTTTCTGGGCTCTAACTGGAGGCTCGTGAGAGGGCAGTCGAGGGTTCCGTCCAAGGTCCTCCTCCCTCTGTCGGCGGTAGGGGGTGTTTTTGAGCTCCGGACAGAGCTCCCTCCACCGTCGATCTCCTCCTCCTGGGGCCAGCGCCGTTGGATCGAAGGCGCCCCAGAAGAGGAAAGGCTCGGAGATTGCGGCGTCAAAGATTGGGCGCCGGAGATGGCGAGGTTGGACGTCGGAGATGGCGCCGGAGATCACGAGTCGCCGGCGTTAAGCTCACCGAAAATATAATTGCATTTTGTATAGTTTTTTGGTTTAAGAAATTTTTGGGCTTAGTGCACATACGTAATGGGCTAGGGTTTGGTGATTTTTATGTGGATTTTTGTTTTGATTTTTTTTTTGGAATTTGTTGGACTTTTTAAGGTTTTAATTTAAAGACTTTAATGACGTTTCATGGATTTAATTTAATTTCTTAATTTTGTGATTTAAGGTTTAATTAAGATTTTAATTGGTTTATATTTGATTTTTTATGAATTTTTAAGGATTTCTTAGAATTTTGGTTTTAAGCTTTTAATTAGGGTTTTGAATTTTATTTTAGACTTTTGTGTTTATGTTTTGATGATTTTAATTAAGTTTGTGATTAAGGTTTGATTAGCTGATTTTAATTAATTATTTTGGGAATTTATAGGGATTTTTGGATTTTAATTTTAAGTTTTAATCAGAATTTTGTGAGTTAGATGTGATTATTAATTTTAGATTTTAAGGTTTTATTTAATTGATTTGAAATTAGGGTTTTGAGTTTTAATTACGGTTTATTTAGGGATTTTGAGTTAATTAGGGTTTATTTATGGAT
>JAMKQA010011811.1:0-17640 GCA_024699735.1 Posidonia australis
AGGCCATTAGTAGAGGCCAATTGTAGCATGCGGTTTAGGATGTGAGTAACAATTATGAAAAGAAGCGGGGACAGTGGGTCCCCCTGTCTAAGCCCATTGGACGATCCAAAGAAGCCATGTGATGATCCATTCAAAAGGATAGAAAATCGGGCTGAGGATATACACATTCTAATCCATGTGATCCACTTTATCCCAAATCCTAAACCCTGGAGAGCTTGAAGGAGAAAATCCCAATTGACCTTATCAAAAGCCTTTTCAAAGTCTAATTTTAAAAGGAAGCCTGGAACTTTGGAAGAGTGCATATAATGGAGTGTTTCCTGGGCTACCAGGAAACAGTCTCCAATGGACCTGCCAGGTAAGAAGGCACATTGGGAAGAGTCTAAAGTATGGTTTAGAACTGGGGATAGTCTGGTTGCTAATGATTTGGTAAAAATTTTGTATATACTATTAACTAGACTAATAGGCCTGAAATCAGAAACTGAGTTAGCCCCTATCCGTTTAGGGATGAGTACTAAGAATGTCTGATTGATGGAGACAAGTGTATCAGATTCAGAAGATGAGTAAATATAATGAAAAATATCCATTATATCATCCTTAACCATTTCCCAGAAGTACTGGAAGAAAAATACAGGGTATCCATCATGTCCGGGGCTCTTTTCCCCGGGTAAACTCTGAAGATTCCTCTTAACCTCTTCAATTGTAAATGGTACCTCTAGAAGGTGAGGGTCATTAATCTTATTGGGAAGCAACATATTCCAATTGAGGATAACAGGAGATGATAATGGACTGTTGAACAGTCTGATAAAATGGTGCTGAAATGCAGCCCCAATGCCCTGAGGGGATGAGATCACTGTAGAATCCACAGTGAGAGATGATATTACGTTTGAACGCCTATGGGAGTTGACAATGTTATGGAAGAAAGCTGAATTGGAGTCACCCTCCTTAAGCCATGATATTCTGGATTTCTGTTTCCAGAAAATCTCATTAACACTTAGGAAATCTTGATGCTTATCCCTAAGGACAATCCTTTCATTCTAGGTGTCATTATCTAAGTTGGAGTGCTCAGCAATGGTATCAATACTAAGAATGCGGGATTCAATTTCTCTCAAGTCTTGGTTTCTCAAATCATTGACCTGAGCGATCCACATTTTCAAATTTTTCTTTAAAAATTTCAGTTTGTATGAAAATTTCGCAATCGGATTAGGGGTAAGGAACAAATCACTGGACATGGTCCAGAATTCTTGGATGAAGGGAGAACATCCTTCGTAATGTAACCATGCCTTGTAAAATTTAAAGGGAGGCGGCCCCCAAAACAGTCTCACTATTTTTAATATAATAGGGGCATGATCAGATACCACCCTGGCCAAACCAGAGCATTGAGCATTGGGATGCATTGCCGCCCAAGCAAGAGAGACAAGAAAACGGTCAAGCTTGACCAACGTAGGGATCCTTTGGAGGTTGGACTAGGTGTAGGAGCAATTACCTGGAGAGACATCTAACAAGCTACAAGCATTAATGAAGTCATTAAATCGGGACATATGAGTGGTAGTCCTGGGGTAAGAAGAGTGCTCGTGAGGGTATCTGATTAAATTGAAATCCCCTCCAATAACCCAATGTTCATTCACCATATGACTAATATTACGGAGTTCTCTTATAAAATCAGATTTAAGACTGGAATGACATGGACCATAGGCACCAGTGAGCCACCACTCAGTGTTATCCTCGACAGAACAGAGCTGAAGGGTTAGACAAAAAATGCGCAAGATACGAGACAGTAGTGCTATCTTCCTACCATCCCAGTCAATTAGAATGCCCCTAGAGGCCCCTGAAGATGCCTGAAAAGACCATAATGTGATCTTGTCTCCCCCAAGTAGCCTAAGAAGAGTAGGGGAGAATTCCTCTTTTTTAGTTTCCGTGATAATAAGAATGTCACATTTTTGAGATTTAACTAAATGGCGGATAGCCCTGGCTTTACTACCCGCTCCAAGAACCCTGATATTCCAAGCTCCTATGATCATGGAACCTTAAAGGGAAAACAAGAGGGCCGCACCCTCTCATGAGAACTCTCTCTATTATTGAAAGGCACAGGAGACTTCCCCTGGTCTCTTCTAACTAGAGAATAAAATTCCTGGGCCTCTTCCTGAGACCTAAGCTTAATACCAATTTTAAGACAAAAATCTTGAAATTGTAAATAAGAGTCCCAAAGTAAAGGATCAGGGTCCGTGGAGGGCATAGCAATGCTATCATGATCATTAGAAGCAGCAGAGGGAGATGAGGAAGTAGTATAAATAACAGAATCCACTGCACAAGGCTTAATGAGGGTAGAGGAATCAGAAATACCTGGTGCGTAGATGGGGGTTCCTAGATGAGAGGGTTGAGGTTGCAAGGGTGTATCAGTGGCAGCTTCCTTCTCGACACAGTCGTAAAGAGCCAGCAGCTTTTGGAACTTCCCCATGGACAGGTTTCTGGCACGGATCTCAGCCTGGACGAAGCTAGGTTCATCTAGCAGTGAAGATGCAGACGTCTTAGAGGAAGAGGAGGCCTTGTGCCAACCATCAGAAGTAGGAGGTGTGGGGGAGGACTTGATCCAGCCCTCAGAAGTAGTGGGTGAGGGGGAGGCCGTGTACCAGCCTTCCGAGCTCGGTGCAATGGGCGGGGTGGGAAGGATTCCCGCCGAACCTGAAGAGGGGCCACTAGGTTGGGGCTGGGAAAGGGATCTGGTCCATACATGGACCCCTGGTTTTTTTCCAGCTTTACTGCCACGCCAAGTTTTAGTGGCCTTGAAAGATTTCCTACTGGGGGGGCTCGCTAATAAAGGGGGGCTGAGGGTCTTGGTGTCCAGGAGGATTGTTGGGGATTAGTGTTGAGTGGCTCATGTGCAGAGGGATCACAAAGATCCCAGCTAGCCCTGAACTTAATGGGGTAGACGATTCTTCCAAAGGCATAAAACCTCATATCATGGAGTTCTTTGCCGTAGTGCAACTGAATAAGGCACCTAGCGAAGGTTTGCTGCTTGGCGTTGTCATGAGATAGTTCAACTTCTAGGAGATCGGCAAAGTCAGCCACCATATGTTTGAAAATGTCTAAATTCCACAGGTGATGTGGAATACCTTCAAGCCTGACCCACACACCCTCCTCCCTAAGGGTGAAGACCGCATTAGTTTGCGGGGACCAGTGAACAAAAGAGGCCGGGAGAGCTTGCAAGGATGAGCCATAGAGATTGAGGGTGTCTGTATTAATTTTTGGGGACGGGAATCTGAGAAGAAACTTTCTGGGAGCTGAAAGTTTGACTTCCACTCCTGATGCCAGAGGCCAGTGGGTGGAAATATGGTGCTCTAATAGTTCATTAGTAAGTTGTGTGGAGTGGGAAGAAACTAAGGCACAACAAGATAGAGAAAGAAGGAGGTCGCAAGTGGCCTCAGATGGAGGAATAACGGTCGGGGAGTGAGGGGAGAGACCTGTCATTCTCGGGGGGCGATCTTCGCGTTTGCCAACGAGTGAGTGGGGGAAAGGCATCGAAAGCAAAAACCAGCGCATTTGCAATTAGCCATGGTGTGGCCAAGGAGACCACAAGAATAACAGCATTTTAAGGCTCGACAGAAACTAACCAGGGGGAAGGGTCTTTGCGTCGACGAATCGTCTTCCACTCCGAATGCTCCTCAGCGCTGAAGGTGAGAGGGGTAAACCGAGAGCCGGGTAATGGGAGGGGAATAGAAGCATCGAGAATGTCAGGAGATATTCTTGCGTCAGAAGATATGTCACTGTCAAAGAGACATGGGTGCGAAGGACCTGATTCCCCGCAGAGAGAAGGAGAGGAAATCTCGCTGTCAGAAGACGTGCCGCCAGTAGAGAGATATGTCAGTGCATTTTCATGCGAAATCAGGACCCCCATTAAACGCCTGTTAATGAGGGAGTCGTCTTTAAGACAGCAGAGGGAGGGAAGCGAAACTACTGACTTAATTTGCGTATTGGGAGACGCAAAATCACGCTCGAAAGCAAGTGGGAAAACAGGGATTGAGGGAAAGGAGGCGTCGGCCCTGTAGCAGATGGGACCCTGGCCAGGAGGAAACGACTTGAGGACAGAGCAGGGTGAGTGAGCATGGGGCTCAAGGTCTGAGACGCCATCATCAACGGTGCTGGGACTGGTTAAGCCAAGAGAACCCTGAATAGGGGCAAGGGCGGGGTCCCCTAAAAGGGGAGACGTATCGTAAGCCCGCGGGGACACGGGAACAAAAGGAAACGTAGCATCCCACCCAAAGTACTGACCTGTCTCTACCGTGTCAGCAGGAAAATCAGAAACCACGTGGTCTCCCTCTGTCGGAGATTTAAAATCTACATTATTAACTAGGGAGGGAAAAGTAATATGATTAATTAAGTCAATCTCGGGATAATCTTCCCCATAATTGTGAAAGGGGGTGGGGAATAATCATCAGTATTACTCCTAAATTCACAAATAATCTTAGGAGGGAAATATTGCGTAAAATCCCACACAGAACCCGAGGAGCCAAATTCTCTTGGCTTCTCGAACACGCCTGTGTCGGAGAAGGAAGCCACCCGACGGCTAACCAGAGGTAAGGTCGCATGGGCTCCGGGGGGCAGAGGAGGATCTACACAGATCAAGTGTAGCCCGAGATCAAGACCCCAAGACGTCTCCGGAAGAGACCCCGAGAGAGATCGAAAGAGAAATAGATTCCCTCTCAGATCTAAAAATCTAGGGTAAACATAAACACAGGATGAAATATAACTAAATATCACCGATCCGAAGGCATCAGCAAAGTCAGAATGTAAATAACATGATACTGTAAACATAATCGAAGATGGCGAAATAGATCTAGGAATATATATACAGTTTACAGTAACATGAACAGCAGAAGTCATGATAAAACGACATTTGCAAGAAGAAAGACCAAAAGCCACTGTCACAGGGCCTGGCCAGGACGATAAGAGATCGTCCGAGGCCGGGCTAGCCCGCGAAATGCCAGACGATAAGAGATAGTCCGAGTGGGGGGGTTTTCCCCACTCATCGGAGGCAGATCTGAGTGCAAGAAGTAGTAGTGAGGACTACCACTTCCGGCTTCCCTTATGAGGAATGCAAGGAAGCAACGCAGGGCGCAAGGGGGGTTAGAAGTTACCCGTCGTGAAGATACCTCGCCAGACGTGGATCTCCCAGGGAGCGCATCCCCATCCAAAGCCACCTTGCGCGACCGGAGGTTGTAGGGAGGAGGTACTCGGCGAGAGGAGGGAGGGCGTCGATCTTCCGCCATAGGGTGCCCGGGAGGAGGAGCACAGAGACGGAGAGGCCGCCAAGAGCAAAAAAACTGGGAGTTAGGGTTAACGCAGGCGTGGGAGTATCGCAGGACAATTTTTCGCGAGAGCTTAGTTGTTGTTGATTCTTATGTGTGTCCTAACTTAGCTGTAGGGATTTTCATACTACTTTTTGTTATCCCTTCTACCTTTGCTAGGCCACTTGTATACTTTATTTCTTAAAAAAAGGTGTTCATAGATAACATGTTTCTTTTTTTCAAACATTCTGAATCACAAGTGGGAGAAATCTATTTTTACCATATTGCAATAGTCATGTTCTATCCCTTGATTTGCACTTGTTTCTTGATTTCCCATCATGTTTCTTTTTTTCAATCTAAACATCTTATCATTTCTTTCTTTTGTAGAAAGAAATGTCTTCTCATCGTAATTAGATGTATACAAGAGTCGTGGACGAAAAAGTGTGTATGAGTTTTCTACATGGGGTTCAGGAATTTGTGGAATTTGCATATAGTCAAGTTCCGGATATTGTGGAAAGGGATGGAAGGATTATATGTCCTTGTAAAAAATGTGCACTATTGAAAAAATAATCGAGAAGGGATGTTGAAATACAATTATGTAAAAAAGGATTTGTGGAAAACTACAAGTGTTAGTTTAAACATGGAGAGACCTTTCAAAGCTATAGGAAAATTGCTCTTATTAGTACGGATCTCATTGTAGACATGGTGATGGACGTGGCAGATCCCGATTTTGATGCATCTGCTGATGAAGAGTCACGTGGAGAATCTCAAGAGTTGTATGAGTTGTTAAAAAAGGCGGAGGAGTCATTGTGGCCAGGTTGCAAGAATTACACAAAGTTATCGACAATATCTGATTTATTGGCTTTGAAGATCGACTACAACATGACAGATCATTGTTTTGATGTTATGTTAGGTAAAATCAAGAAAATATTACTAGAGAATCATGAATTGTCAAAGAACTACTACGAGATGAAGAAGATGATGAGAAAGATGGAGTTGACAGAGGTGAAGATTAATATTTACTCAAAACATCATATCTTGTATGGACAGGGTACAGTTAGCTTAGAAAAATCTTCAGTCCTCTGATCCATGTAGTTCGATTAGGAACTCCACAATAGCTCTCAAGGTCAAGTAAATGTTGACTGCAAACCTTCCCAGGCCGATGAAGATCTACCTTAACAGTGTTGGAGCATTAGGACATCGTGGCTTACACGTTTCTCTGTTTTTATTCTACCTTTTCAACAACCTTTCAGGGCAAACATGTTGTTATTGACTAGTCTTGAAATATTAGGCGTCAAGCTTAACAACTTGGTTTCAAGGTCGGCTCCTACCCACACCAGTTGATCCAAGATTGTCATTCCATTGTATGTTAACTTGTAGCCATCCCTGTGCCCCCCCCCCCCCCATCAGGCATTCCTCCTCGGTTCTCAGGGGTCTGAGGGGTTCTTCTTCTTAGGCGAGCCCTTCATACTAAGGACAGTACTGAAGGCAAACGGCCATCTACAGGTGAAAAGTCGTCTCACTCAAAGTGGAAAAGTCTCTATTTTTTGACTTCATTCTTATCTGTACCATTTTTGACTCGTGATGGACAATTGTTAGGAAAGTGGATAGTTGGAACTTACAGCACCACTTTGATTCATTTCTGGTGGTCTATGAGCCCATAGTGATGTAATACTTATTGGAACTTTGTATTTCTTATCAGACACTAAGACCAAAGAAATATATCTATCTCAACCTTTAAAAAAAAAAAAACATGCTCGATTTACAAGGAATCTCGTATACACAAACAAGATCCTTGAGCTAATTATGGGATAGTTTGAGATTGTAGCGATGTTCTTCTATATATGCAGTTACCATTTTTTTTGGGGAAGTAAATTATTTTAATTTATTTTTCTTTTACTGAACTGATCATTTTCTTGCCAACTATGTGCAGACTTGGATCCAAAACCAGATCACATATGTCGCTGGTTGATCTCAAATGGACTCTGGGCCCGTAAAGAGGTCTATGATCCAACCACGTTACAGATGAGGGATTTTTTTTTCCCGCACTAATGTCCATTTAGATGAATTGTCGTAATCAAATTTTGTAAGACATGATGGTAATATTAAGGAAAGAAAAAGGTAACAAATTTGTTCTACAGATTGCAATATATGAAATCCTAGGCTTGGGCAGGTGAGACTATGGGTGTGTTTTGTAATGATTTTAGTTTTTTAACTTTTCATAAAATCTAACTTCTAACTAGAAGTTCATCCATATTAGCTTTTAGCTTTTGTCAAATTTGTATAGTAAAAATTATGTTAACTTTTATAGTTAAGTATACAAGTGAAAAACCCATGCGATACATGGAGAAATATTAACATTAACATAGATAAAAAAATTTAAATTTAAAAAACATTAAAATCAACTAATATTTTTTATTTTATTTTTTTATAAACAGTAATTGTTATGCATGTCCCAGGATTCGAACCTGGGACGTGTGGCGAGTTTAAAGTTCTCTCAGGCACTGTGACAATAAGACATTGTCTAACTAATATTTTTTATTCATAATTCATTTTTTCCCTAGAATCGTCTCTTCCTATATTATGGTATATTCATACTCAAGCACATAAAATCCTTATTCACATGCATAATGGTATAAGTACATCTTCTTTTGTCAAACACTTAACTCATTTTTTGATTCATAATAAGAAAAGTAAAAATAAGTAGAAAATGGTATTAGTATTCTGATATTATTGTTATTTAATTTGGAGGCGATTTTCTTTTAAAGATGAATAAGTACGTATAGAGAAATATTCTAGTTTAGATGAAAAGTAAAAAAAGTATCAGAATAAGTGTTGAAATAAGTGGAAAATATATAGATTAATAATAATCAACTTAGTTATCAAGATATAGATCTAATTTAAAGTATGTATGCATCATATTATATATGTATTAATTTTTAAGCAAAAAATAAACATACTGTATACATATATATATCAAAATAATTTTATTCCATCCATTCAGCAAAATAGTTGTTTTAGAGTAAGTAAATCAAAATAGGAATTACTAATTCGAGTTTATTCTAATTTTTTTTACAACCAAATAGAATAATAATTCTTGTTTTGATGTTATTCTAGGTGTTATTCTTAGAACCAAAGAGGAGCTTGATTTCTTTCCCTTTAAAGTTTTACCATAGTTTTGAGAGTTACTTCAAAGTTTCAAAAAAAAGGATTAAGAGAAATTATTAATAATGTACCTGTGTCATTAATTATGTCTCAATCTTTCCTTCCTATTTGACATAAAGAAAAGAAGAAGATCATGATATGATAAAAATAATAACATAAAATAAATAATAAATTTTAGAATTAAAACATACATATTCCTTATTTGTCTTCTTTTTACAGAAAACTGTAATCAACATCATCAAAATTCTGGAAAATCTAAAATAAAAAAATAATTGTAGAATTAAAACATTCCTATTTCTTGTTCCTCTTCTTCAAAGTTCTTTTAGGAAAACTATTAGAATTTTAGAATGCATGATTAAAACATTGTGCTTAGATGTTCCATTATACATTCAAATTAAAATTGCTAAACAAATATAAAAAACATTATTCATCATTTCATAATTTTAAAAGAAAACTAAAATTTAAAAAAAGTGACTAGAATAATGCAAGTAAATGGATAAATGGGTAGTGGCCAGTGGGTACATAATTACCATTATCCGTACCTTATAAGAATACTGATAAAATGGATGACAGGTAAACTGGTAATATGGTAAGATTATTTCTACTCTTACTCGTATAAAACAAGGTTGGTTCAAGCGAGTAACAGGTAAATACATTTTCCATTTACAAGCTTAAAAAGGATGTAGGAGAAAAGAGAAATAAAAAATAATCAAATTAAAATCCTATATAATATGATTAAAATAATTATTGACAAAATAAATGAGAAATTTAGAATTCTACATTATTAATAATTAACTACTCCATCTATTAAGCAGAAGTCATGGAATGGGATAAAAAGAAAAATTTGATATGAGACTAAAGCTTCTGTCGTTTTGTTTTAGCATGAAATTTGATTATAGTCATGCAATCAAACTAATAATTTTACTGTTGTGAAGGCATGAACAACGACAAAAGTTCATGGGCTGGCGGTGTCTGCTAACTTGTACGGCAGTCCATTGATCCATAAAAGGATTTCATTGAAAAATGTTTAACCACTGCTTACTCCATAAATAGATTTCCATATGAAGAAACCTAGAGAGGCGATTATTAGGAATCTGAACGTTGTAAGTTGGTGCCACTATTCATCAACTGGCGGTGTTGCGACTCGTACGACAGTCCATTGCTCCATAAATGGATTTTCTAGAAAGGCGATTATTAGGAATAATCATAATGAACATTGTATGGGATGCAATTATACAGAGACGACAGTGCATTGTCATAAAGAAATCCTAAAGTAGTAGCATCGCAAATTTCCATGTCATTTCCTTGTCACGACAGAGACAAGTTATCTAAATACAGTGTTGAGGGTTGCCACACATGGATAGAACCGTAAAAAGGACTGGACGATCCGTGGGTGGCCCGACCTGGCCTGACCCGGTCCGAAACTGGACCTCGAGTCGAGGTCCAGTTTGTATTTTCGAACTTTTCTCTGACTTTTGTGTTTTCAGTTCTTTTATATTCTTATTACACATTTCTAGTACTATATTTTCACTTAGGTGTCTACGATTCTGATGTAATTTGAAATTTAATAATGAATTTCTACAACAGACATAGAAAATTCTTTTTAATGAATTTCTATTAATTTTGTAATTATATATATATATTTTTTTTGTAACATGTAAAACTTTATCTAAATAATTTCTATTAATTTTGTAATTTAGACCTAATTCAACCAAGACTGAAGGACTAATATTACACCGAGGTCCTTCACATGGAGGTCCAGTCTAGTCCAACCTTAACCTTCCTCCAAACTAGATAAGCCTGGCCCAACGTAAGTCCCGACTAAGCCTTCATTTCCATGGATCGACTCAAAATACATATCTAACCACACATATGCCAAAAAAATGGAAGGATATTTTCCCTGATACTCTAGCACTTCTCTATCTTCATCCATTTGTCAAAAACTCACCCATCTTTCAATATTTCCGCTGACATTTGAAAAAAAAATAAAAACTCAAATAAGACAAAGTTATTTTTTGATATCGATACCGATACCTCTAGATCCTTCATTTTGGTACCTTTTCATTTATGAGGAGCTACCAACGTTGTGGAGAAATGGTTTGGACTAATTATTTTACCCTCCGCCTTTCGAAACTCATTCGTAACCGTTCAAACTTATTGCACGTGAGGTGCGGTAATAACCGAGGATACGGGTGTAAATTCGAGCTTCTCGGAGGGTTTTAATGTATGATTTTGTCCCGTGACCGCCCACGTTGCCAGACAAGTTGCCGTTTTACAATTATCACCACCACGCTTGAATAATTTATAGGTTACTGCAAGATGCAATCGCCACATGTTCTTTCAGGCCAGAGATGTCCACCCTCCGATTTCCATCCTGATATATTTGGCCCGTATCGTCGTCCAAGGCACTGTGAGATCAATCGAACCAGGAAACCGAGGCGTTGGAGTAGTGTCGCCATGGGAGAGGGAGGCCAAGGATCAACACCCCAAGAACAACAATGGACGGTCGAGACCAAGTCCGCCATGGCTCGCCTTGCCATGATGGAGCTATCGAACATGCTCTCCGTCCCCATGTCCCTCAACGCTGTAGTCCGTCTCAACATCCCGCAGACCATCTACCAGTCTGGCCGGAACACCCCACTCACTCCCACCCAAATCCTCGCTCTCCTCCGCCCACCACCTCCGCCCACCGCCGACCCCTCCAACCTCCAGCGCCTCCTCCGCCTCCTCGCCAGCCACGGCGTCTTCCGCGAGGAGGTGGGCCCCCACGACGACCACCGTCGGTACAGCCTCACCGACGTCGGCATGACACTCGTGTCCGTCGACGGGGAACAGTCCTACGGGGCCTACGTGCTGCAGCACCACCAGGACGCGCTGGTGCAGGCGTGGCCCGTCCTGCACGAGGCCGTGCTCGACCCGAGCGTCGAGCCGTTCGCGAGGGTGCACGGTGGCGTGCGCGCGTACGAGTACTACGGCAACCAAGCGGCGGCGAACGAGCTCATGCAGGCGGCCATGTGGGGGGTGTCGACGCCTTTTATGGAGGCCTTTCTCGACCGGTACGGCGGCCATGGAGGGTTCGAGGGGGTCGAGACTCTCGTGGACGTCGGCGGTAGCTCCGGGGCGTGTCTTCACATGATTATGAAGAGGTTCGCCGGGATCAAGGCCGGAGTCAACTTTGATCTGCCGGAGGTCGTCGCCGCAGCTCCTGCTTTTCCGGGTCAGTATTTCTATTTATGGTAACCATGTTATCTTCGTCAATATCATCCTCACCATCACCATATGCTTTATTGGTGATAGAAAAGTAACGTGAACATTTTATGAAGTTATATCAATTATCTCTAAATAGATGAATTATAAGACTAAACTTATTAATATATTTATAATTGAATGGTAAAAACGAGAGGGTAAAATAATTTATCCTATTAAATATAGACGCAGTTGGGACATTTGCGTTCCTTCTTACACTAATCCTCAGTCTACTCCTGCTTGGCCCAAACAATCAACCCAAGCTCCAGAACACAAAGGCCTCAATCCTACTAGGAAGTCATTCAAAAATAACAAAGGTTGGAGAGGTGTCAAAAGTGTGAAAGTTCCTAAGAATGAGAAGAATGTATAGACCAGATCTTCTACTTTAACCCCACAATACACCACATCTGCTAATACTGCTGGTCTCTTACCTACCCCCTCTCCCTCATCCTCTAGAGAATTTTACAATGCCTCACCCTCCCTTTCTTCTGAAACCACCCCAACTACAAACATCTAAGTGGTAAAGTCTCAAGTAGCTACTAAAACGTCTAAAATTGTGGAAGCAGAGATAAAGGTTCGGAACATTTCCATGGTCAAGTTCAAGAAAGTATTAACGATCTATGATTGTTTGGAGAAGGATAATCTGGACAACCTAAACTCTGAGAATCCCACCTCTCATCTAGCCACTCCTGTGCATGCCTTAGGTAATATCACGATCATTTCTTTTAATAATTATAGTTCCAGTAATCTCAGTAATCAGAGTAATTATGACCCTTTTAATGCTTCCTCTCTAGATTGTACAATAAAAAATACAAATGAAGAGGCTATAGTTAAGGATCCACTTCTCTAGGACTCTTACGAACAATTCCAATCCTTTTGTGGTAAAATTGGTATTTCTTTTAGTTCCTTGGTAGAAACTAAGCGTTTTTTTCAACCAGGTCAAGAAGAACCAAGATAAATCACGAATAAATTTAGATGCTTGCAATAGCATAGTTGAGAAGATGGTTTCTTGTCGTTTACCCCACAGTATTTAATGATCATAGCAGCATGGAATGTAAGAGGCTAAGGGACAAGTGGCAAAATAAGAGCGGTGCGAAACTTCATTAGATCCAATAAGTGTGACTTAATAATCATAAGTGAAACCAAAAAGGAAACCTTCTCCCTAGGCTTACTCAGATCTCTAGGAGGAAGGAAAATCAACTTATGGTCACATCTCCCCTCTAATGGAGTCTCAGGAGGCATTCTCATTGGCTTGGATAATAGAATTATTGAACTAAAAAAACATATTCCTGCCACATATAGTATCTCTTTAAACTTCAAAAACTGTGTGGATGGGTCTAATTGATGGCTTACAGGGGTATATGGGTCCTGTGAATTCAACTTAAAACTAGACTTCATTGAGGAATTATACAACCTCAGTTCTCTGGTCAGTAACAACTGGATCATAGGTGGTGATTTTAATGTTATCAGATACTCCCATGAACACTCTTCTAGGTCTGGAATCACTACTCACATAAGAAGCTTCAATGAATTTATTGATTACAACTTCCTGATGGACTTCCCCCCCAACAATTATTCTTATACATGGTCTAATTTTCAAACACACCCAACCATGGTCAAACTTGACCGTTTTCTTATTTCTACAGACTGATCGGGTAAATTTCCACATGCCTTTTGCACTGGCAAGGCAAGAGTAGTTTCTGACCATATTGTCATAGTTCTAGACACTGTCCCTCTTGACTGGGGTCCTCCCCCTTTCAGATTTTGTAAATCATGATTTCATATTGATGATTTTGAGCAATTCATTCAGGATTACTGACAGAAATCCACTGGTTTCTGCTCCTCACCTTCCTCCATAGCTATTTTCACATACAAATTAAAAAACTTGAAACAGAACATCAAAAACTGGATTGGTCCAATCAGGGAAGAGAGAAATAGTAGATTAAGGTAAATTGAATCACAAATACAATACATTGATGGGTTAGCTGAAGATTCTTTGCTCAATGATGAGATTTGGAAAGAGAAAAAGGCTTTAAAAGTAGAACATATCGCATTACTAAAGGAACAGGAATCTTATTGGCAGCAAAAGTCTAAAATACAATGACTTAAAGAGGAGAACCTAAATACAACCTTCTTTCATAATATGGTTAAATGTCATAGGAGGGTTAATACCATTTCTTCTTAGATTATCAATGATACCCTGATCCACTCTCCCAATGCAATATGCAAAGAGATAGAAAAACACTTCATACGGCAATTTAATAAAGCAAAAGGCATCAAGGTCCCTATTAACTGGGACAACTTAGTCCCTCATAAGATCTCACATCCTGAATCATTAGAGGTGCCTTTTACTGAAGGGGAGATAAAAAAGAATGTGTTTAACTTACCTGGAAACAAAGCCCCAGGGCCTGATAGCTTTCCACTGGCTTTCTTTCATCACTTTTGGGATCTTTTGAAATCAGATATTTTTTACATATTCCAAAACCTCCACTCCACTAGTGACCCAGAACTTTTAGTACCATTCAATCAAACATTTATTGCCTTAATCCCCAAAAAGAATGGTGCTCTACACATCAAAGATTTTAGACCAATCAGTTTAATGAATAGTATATATAAGATTATCACTAAAACCTTGGCAACAAGGCTTTCCCCTATTCTGAATATGACAATTGATCAATCTCAATGTGCTTTCTTGGCTGGAAGATCAATTGGAGATTGTTTTCTTGTTGCACAGGAAACCCTACACTACATGAGAACATTAAACATTCCTGGATATATTCTAAAGTTGGACTTTGAAAAGGCTTTTGATAATGTGAACTGGGATTTCTTGATAGACTCCCTTAGTGGTATTGGATTTGGGCCTAAATGGATCTCCTGAGTTAGAATGTGTATATGCACTGCAAAATTTTCCATGTTGGTCAATGGTTCTCCCAAAAGATTCTTTGGTGCAACTAATGGGTTAAGACAGGGAGATCCACTATCCCCCTTGTTATTTATTGTAGCCACGCATATTTTAAACCGCATGTTGAAAATGACATTGGCTAACAATTTAATTTCTGATATACAATTCCCACATGGGGGGCCTACTGTGGTCAACATACAATATGCTGAAGACACTCTACTGTTTCTCTCAGATAGTAAGGAGAACTTGATAAATATCAAAAGAATTTTATGTTGTTTTCAATCATGTTCTGGATTAAAAATAAATTTCCATAAATTTTCAATCACAGGAATTGAGGTGAGTCAGCAATCACTAATCAACTCTTGCAATATCCTGGGCTGTGGGGTTGCTGGCTTACCACTCATGTATCTTAGATTACCTTTACACTATAGAAGGACCACTTATAGAGATTGAATCCCAGTATTAGAGATGATCTCCAATAAGTTGTCTCTTTGAAAGGCAAAACACTTATCCTTAGGTGGTCGATTAACATTGTTAAATTCTATACTCTCTGCTATCCCTACTTATTACCTATCAGTTCTCCATTTGCCTATTAAAGTAGAGAAGGAAATTGATAAGATTAGAAGTAGATTCCTGTGGAATTCCTTTGCTTCTAATCATAAAGGCTTACATTTAATTAATTGGGCAACATTATGCAGATCAAAGAAACAAAAAGAGTGGCGGATTATTAATTTAAGAAATTTTAATTTCGCTACGAAAACTAAGTTGTTTTGGCAATTACTTTCTGAGAATTACCATATGAAATGGAAAAAACTTCTTAATGTGAGATATCTAAATAAAGTTTGGCTTGGTGCCTTATTAAACTCTTCTACTAACAACTGTTCTCCACTCTAGCAAAGCATGAAGTCTAGTTTTGATATTCTTAATTGCTTCACCACCTTCCATGTTCATAGTGGTAATAATGTACTATTTTGGGAAAATAAGTGGTGGAATGGGGTAAAACTAAAATTAAAGTTCCCTGAGTTATTTTCTGTAGCAAGGTTTAAGAAAGCATCAGTCAAGCAAACTATGGATCTATATAGGACTGATTTTAATAAACTTTTCGATCAGTCCAAGATATTCTCGAGTGATCATATAGTACGCCAATCACGGGCATACTTACTAGTTGCCTTACTGCAAAATATATCCCTAGTACCTGGTGGGGACATCTTGTTATGGCTGCCAACCAAAGATAATACCTTCTCTGTTAATTCTTGCTATAAAATCCTAAATGATGGTGGCATCCGATTTTTCCTATATTGTAGAATTTGGAAAAGCTAGGCACCCTTAAAAATCAAGCTATTCTCATGGATGGTCTTAAATAATAAGAATTTGACTAAGGAAAACTTAGCCAAAAGAGGGTGGAATGGTCCAGAAACCTGTATACTATGTAATATGTATAGAGAGACCAATACCCATTTATTTATTAATTGCTCCTTTACCTGACATTTATGGAAATTCTTCTTGTCCACTGCTTTATATCCTGGATACTTTAAAATTATTGATTTATTCAATTTTGCACCTCAGCTTAGATTTAATCTGAATAAGCATGGTTGGGTTGTTTTGGTCCAAATCATTCTCTGGCTGACTTGGAGGGAAAGAAACAACAGAATTTTTAGAGACAATTGCAAGTCTCATAAAGTTATTCTTTTTGATATCATTTCTTTAATGCATCACTGGATAGAAAATTTTACAACAGGATTCGAGAAGGAAGAACTGTTATAATTTATTTTATCTATGCACAACACATGGACCATGGAGCAAGCTCCAAATAATTCTACTTCTTCCATGAGATCCTTTGAGGCTTTTCAGCCACAACTTTTTGAACCTACTAATAATCTATCAAGTTCTGTAGAAAAAGGAAATGAAGTATAAGTTGACTGCCCAATTCTACGATCTATAGTTTCTTTTTGACATATGTGGGTATCAATTTTGGTTATGTATGAATATAAGTTGATACTTTGCTTTGGCATTTAACTAGAACTGTTGATTCCAAATTTTATAACATTTTGGACATTCTGATCCCTTGGTGACGATTTACATAGCTAAAGGACTATTAATATCAATATAATCTACCGTTTTCAAAAAAAATGTGAAACAGAATGCAGAATTCACTAAAATGACCAGAATCTAATATTTATGTAACGAAATATAATATCTTGTCGTTCTTTCTTTAATTTTACGTGAAATGTCCATTAATACGGTGAAAAAGTCATCATATGCATGTTCATGAAATTATAATGATATCATGTTCATGTTCATCCTTAATTCATTCATTTCAATTTTTTGAGCAGACTTTTTTACATCAGTTTATTATATTAAGTATTTATTACATTTGAAAACACTTTTTTCGTTAACTTATTGCATTAAACACTTATTGTCCAATAAGTGTTTCTAAATTATATCTGATACACGAGGCTGTTAAGAAAACCTGGTTGTAGCTTTTTAGTATATTTTAAGCTATTGGATAGGGTTTTTGAAAAGTTAACGGATGTTAGCTTTTTAAAAAGCTATGAATATTAAGATCCCAAATTTACGATAATATCTTCAAAAGTTAATTTTTATTACAACATGAACTAAATAAAATTATAATATGAAGATTCCAACGATAGTGGCAGTAGATTCAGGTGAAGACGAAGGCGGTAGCGATGATGGACTCCTACGATGACACGTTTAGGTGACGATGACAGTGGTGAACTCTAACAACAGTAGTGGTTATTTGAGGGTAATATAGTCTTTTGATTAAGTTGAATTAGGGAAAGAAGAAGATTAGGTTTTGCATTAGAGTAGAGGGGTTTAAATACAATGCATAGTAAGTAAATGGATCTTGACAGGATCCATATACAACAGGATCCATTAACCTAACTTCTAACACTCCCCCTCAAGCTGAACGGCATAAATATCGATAAGATTCAGCTTGTTACAAAATTGTTCAAGAACCCCATTGCTGAGAGCCTTAGTTAGAATATCTGCCAGTTGATCCTTGGAGTGGACGAACGGCGTAGT
>JAMKQA010011812.1:0-20037 GCA_024699735.1 Posidonia australis
ATCAAGATCTATGGAATGGATTTTGAATTTGAATCCTTAATATGTGTTTTTTGGTGTTGTCCTTAAAATGCTAAAAAGAGGACATGTCCTCATCTGATCCTTTCCCTATATATATATATATATATACATACATACATATATAGAGAGAGAGAGAGAGTTAATATCAGATAAGATCCATCCTTACTTTTAGATGCTAAGGCCATTAAGCTTGTCCATACATTATGAAGATCATATGTTGATTTCATTTTAACAAATCCAGAAATTAGTCTCAAAAATCACCTAAATTTTTGATTCAAAAATCCCTCCTCATTCTATTATTACAGCCCCCCCTCCTTTTAAAAGAAACCCTCACGATCGCAGCAACCCTCCCCCTTCCCGCCACCCCACATCCCCCACCTCGTGCCACCACACCCCTACCCCTGTCACAGTACTCTCGCCGCTATCTCGGTGCCCCAGTCACAGTGCCCCCATCGCCCTCTCGGTGCCTCCATCACAACACTCTCTTGGTCGTGCACTCTCCTCGCTCGTCACTTGTCCCTCCTAGCGGCCCATCGTTGCCCCCAACACCATCTCCTCCCCCTTGTCACCTGTCGTCGCCATCTCCCCCTGTCACACTTGTTTGCTTTTCCATTGTAGTGTTGCTTTTTTGTTTGTTGTTGTGTTTCCATTGTTAGATTGAATTGATTTTATCGTGGCCCCATTACATATTGCCTACTTCTTTGTTTTCATGTTGCCCCGACATCCTCTCCTCCCCCCTGTCATCCGTCGCCGCCCTCTCCTCATCTCCATTGTTCATCGCCGCACCCCCCGTCACCCCCTCCCCCTTTCTAGTCTCTGCACAGATCCCCCCACGCACACAGATCCTCCTCCCTCTCCGTACAGATTCCCAAACCTCCCTCCAAATAAGAGGGCTTTGATTCACGAAAGAGGAGAAAGAGAGATACTGAAACTAAAACAAATAAAGGTACTGTAAAATTGATATTGAAACTAAATTAAAACAGGAAAACGTAATAACACAAACAAAAAAAAAGCATGAAATTAAAACGTTACGAATAAAAAAATCAAATGTTACCATATAAGAAGGGATATTAAAATGTAATAGGTTATTAATGTGATTTAGTTAACGTAAAAATCTATCAATAAATCCAAATGGAAGGAAAATGAAAATTCACAAAACCATCATTACAAACATAGGTAGTTTTGCTAATTTAAAATCTAGATTTAATCTCAAAGATGGGATGTGATTTTGATGGTCTTAACAAACAAAATTAAAAACGAACCTCACCTAATAATTTGTTTATATATATATATATATATATATATGCTAATTTTCTAATAGGGTCCGTCCCTACTTAAGATAAGAGGGTCTTGAATCTCTCAACCACTGGATTTGAATCTTATGATGAATCTAATGGAAAAGATGATTATAGTAACTACCTCCTTATTTAATGGATTTTTTTTAATCATTGTCAACAAAATGATAGTTACTGAGATAAAGATTGATGGTTGAGATTAAAGGCCCTACTTTTCTTAAGTAAGGCAGGACCCTAGCTAATCATTACTCTATATATGTGTGTGTGTGTATTCTATTAGCAAGCCAATATATACTATTAGCCTTCACAATATGAATTTAGTAGCTTAGTTCCAACTTTTGTTGCCAACACAAGTACCACAAGCAAGCCAAGAAACACTAAGATAAGCATCCTATACACCTTAGGCTGCGTTTGGTACATTGGAATGAAAATAGACAAGAATGGAATGAACTTTAGAATGAAATAATTTTATTCCATTATAGTATTTGATTTAGAATGGAATGGAATGAATCCAGACTTTCTTTTTCTTTCTCTACAGTCATTCTTCTTCTTCTTTAACAAATCAGTGACCGCAAAAATGCATCCTGTCTCTTCTATCATCACTTCCCAACTCTTCCTCCTCCTATAGGCTGTAACCGGAAATGTTTACCTTCTCTTCCTCCACTACCACCACCACCTCCTCCCTTCCCCTCCCCTCCCTCCTCATCACCCTCCTCACCTCCACCTCCTCCGTCCTCTCCCTATCCACCTCCCTGGGCCTCACCCAATTCCTCTCCCTACTCCAATTCCTCCCCCTTGCCCTCTAATTCCCAACCTCTCCATACTCCTATTCCTAGAATTTGATTCCCACGCCATGCAAACCCATGCCCCTCCCCCCACCCTAGACCTCCTCAGCTCCCTATCCTCCCTCGACGCTGAGCTCAACCACGTTCTCCATTCCCACCGCACCTTGTCACCCTCTCCTCACCTGGTCAAGGACTTCACCCACGGGATTAACAGGTGCCTCAAGGTCGTGATGCTCCAATGTGAGGGGGCGACAGAGGAGTTAACAAAGGGAATCAGGGCCTTGCATAAGGAGTTGATGGGTGTGTAGTTTGACAAATTTAATGCCCTACAGCCACCGGTGGTGGTGGTGGAGGTGGATTGGATGGATTTGAAGGATGTGGTGGAGGGTGAAGAATGGGGAGGAGGGGGAGGAGTTGAGGGCAACAATGGAGGAGCTCAAGATGATGGTCACGGAAGGGTCGGTTGGGGAGGAGAGGGGTGCGACAAAGGAGGGAGGGAGTTGAAGAGATAGGGGGCCAAGGAAAAAGGAGGGAGGAGAAATGGGGGTGGAGGAGGAAGTAGGCGGGTGTTTTTTTTCCTTTTTTTTTTTGATTCCAATTGACTAAGGAATCAAATTCATTATTTCTTAGGAAAGAATAAAATTCCATAAAATTTCCATGTTCAATAGGAATTTGATTCTCAAGAGAATTTCATTTCTATGCTTATTTCAAAGATATTTTGATACTAAACATCGAAATGAAATTCTCTCATTTCATTTTAATCCATTCCATCCTCATTCTAATGTACCAAACGCTACGTTATTCTCAACCTTCATGTTCTTGATTTCCAAATTAGTCTTCTCAAGCTTCTGTTTGATCTTGCTCTCCACTAAGAAGTATCAATTCAAAGTTCATCTTCCCTTACCCATTGTCCAGTAATAGAACTTACTTATGCATTTCAAAAAATACCTAGACCAATGGAGTAATTTGATTCACTTGTCATTTAGTGTGATGCTTAAAGGAATGCAATGGCGGATACGCGACCACGTTGGTACGTTGGATTTCTGATAATGTCGATCTTGGTGCATGTGACTGAAGATCTCATCATCAAAGAGAAGGAAGGGCAGAACAATGGAGGTGAAAAGGAGAAAGGTATAAAAATCCATCAAATAGACAGGTGGGCATAGGCTGCGTTTGGCAAAAGAACTCTCCGCTCCTAAAACCCAAGAATCCTTACTGTAGCAGCTCTCAAACACAACTCTTTGGAAGGACTTTCACTCGCTCCCAGTTCCACGCTTTGTGCACGCTCATCTAGAGCGGCCCTTGTCTTCAACAGCGCTCCCGAGCACAGACGTTTGGCTACGAAAGCTACGTTCGGATGGACGCTGGAGCGACAGAAGTCGGAAGAGCGCCCAAACAAACGCTACCATAGTGACCTTTTCCTGGATCTATAGGTTTACACTTAATAGGTAAAAGCATTAACGCAATTAATTCGACGTATGCCACTAAAATTCCTACATAAGCAAAATATAAAGAAAGGGACGTGGGAGTAGACATGGAAATCGGACCGGACCAGCCCTGGGCCGCCCAGTCCAGCACGGGCTCGAAAAAACAAAACATGGGTAGGATCGGGCTAGACCCGTCGTGGGCCTTGAGCCGTGTCGGGCCTAAAGGTCAGGCCCACTAAGGCCCATGAAATAGGCCCATTTTGGCAAGCCAAAACACTACGAGCCAGACCGGGCCAACCCACCAACACTAAAAATAAAAAAATAATAATAAAACAGCAGTTAATATACTATCATTCATAAGCAAAAAAGAGTTTCTAATCAAGCATGAATCTATAACATGCCATACATACAACAGATTGGAACTGAAACGTATCTTTCTTAATCATAAACATCCTCTACTGTTCTAAAAACAAATCAAATTCTAGCATCAATTTTGAAGTTATGTATTAAAACATTGCTTCTCATTCACCCTTGACATCTACTAAGGATTTCAAAGGCATCGTATATTCCTACCATGCAAGTGCATTGCAGCTTATTTGCTACTCTGCAGAAAAGCCCACATTAGGTACCGGGATTTACAATCTCCATATAAATGCATACTAGAACCAAGTTGGTCTTTCACACCACTTCAGAAGAAATAAGTATGTGTGTGTACAGTATCCAATGGAAAGTTCTACGTAATGAGGAAAAACATAAATCATAGAAGACATTCTGCTGTTGAAATACCCAGGTTGACTGTCTTCTAGTGCAACTTCACTATCCTCTCATCTTCTGAACATACCATTTGTTGACCACTCAACTAGACTGGCGTTTTATAACCAACCACACTCCCTGGAAGTATGACTCTCTCCTATCATGGATGTTAAGAACAAACAATAAAACTTCCCGTTGATCACACAGACAATGATTGATTTTAGTGGGAGTACACAAAATAGATATTACAGAACCGTCTCCCTTTAAATCACAACATCAATGTCCGAGAAGCAGCAACAACGGAAAACAACATATACTCAACCATTTGCTTCAACGAGAAGAGATCCCACTCAGAAACCGATCCATCGACGCTGGAGGACAGAACCCTTCCAAAATTCCCGCTTTTCCCACTCTGCCTGCACCATACCAGTGAAGTCACTCTCGAACCACTGCTCCCCTGGATCGTCTACAAAACCAAGCAAAAACCCCAATCCTAGCAACATCACTCGACACAAAAAAAAACTAGAATTTTTACAGCAAGCAGAAGAAGAACCAGAAGAAGAGAGCCCATACCAACTGGCAATGCCACCCGACGGAGCCTGGGGAGACGAGCCAGACCTCGAGGGAGGAGTCCTCCCTTGCGGCGGCAACCTTGGCGCCGTCGGGGCTGGTGGCGAGGGCGACGACGGGGGAGGGGCGCCAGTCTACGGAGGTGCTCCGATAGACCTGGTATTTCTCCATTTCTGGAGCGGGACCGACCGTCTCAGCTCCCACCAAAGCGACGGCGGCGGCGACAGCAAGCTTGATGGGCGGGAGAAGTGGGTTGGAGAAGACGAGAGATGGGAAGCGAGGGTTTCGTCAGGTTTGAAGAGGAGAAGTGGGATTTTCACATGGGAAGAGATGGCCGCCCGACCATACCTGACCCGTTGGCCCGTAGACCTGACCCACATACGAGGGCCGTGTCAGGCCCATGATCTGCAAGAACAGGCCCGATCCGACCCGAATTCCAACTCTACGTGGGAGCAAGTTTTCCCCCCAAAAAAAACCCAACGAGCCTCTAATTCCTCAAAATCCCCAGCAAGCACAACGTGCGCCCCGGTCCGCCGCTCTCTCCTGCGTTGCTCATCCCCCCATATAAATACTCCCCCTGCTAAGGTCTGTCTCCTGTTCACAGAAGAGGCTCTCTTCGCTCCCGAGCACGAGGCACTCGCGACAAAAACCCTAGCTCTCGATTCGGGGAGGAAAAAAGGTCGGTATTTTGCTAAAGTAATAGTAGAAGTAGATTCTGTAGATTGATCGATGGGAAAGCATGTCGTTCGAGGAGTATCGGATGATTGCCTTTGCTCTCGCATCCCTTCGATTCGGTGGTTTTTTTTCCTGGTGGATCCGGTTCTGGATCTCTTCCCTGGTGGTGTTGCTGTGCGGTCTTTGTGCCGTGGGAGTGGGGAGGAAGGAAGCATGCGGTGATTGTTAAATTCGTGGTTAGCTTGGGAAGGGTGTTCTAAGGTTTGAGTTTTGAAGGGACAGGAAGGGGTGGATTTGGTGTTTTTTTTTCCCTGTTTGGTATAGCTTTGGTGATAATTTGAGAGCTCGCTTTCTAGGATTTTTTTTAATGTGTTGTAGTCAATTTTTATCAGATCTCCATTGTTTTTCTTTTTATAGGTCTGCAAGAACTCGTTTTCGGTAGCTTTCGTTTCAATGCGTGATATCTTACTGAAGCTTCTTGTAAACTTTGTCTTTTTTGCGTGAATTGCCTGTATTGCGTGGAGAGTGTAGTCAGACCATTCTGTTTTTGAGTGTAAATGAGAGAAACACTTACCACTAATAATTGCAAAAGTATAAGGAAAACAGAATTCCAGAGACTGTTGAATTAAAGAATGATCATTGAGTCATCCTAACTGCATTACACTTTTATGTTTTACTTTTCAATTTTTGAATGCGTTTATTTTTTATCAAAAGCTTTTTAACAGAAAAGAAAACTTTTCTTTCTGAAACACGTGAAGAGGCTGTAGACTGGCTGATCTTTGATGATGGAGTTTTCCACCTTTCCTCTTTTGATTCTTCAGGCATCTCTGCATTTTATCTTTTATGTTTTTAAGTTTTGTTTTGTTTGACCAGTATCTCCTGGATCTGTGCTTGGTCAATACACTAACACATTGGTGAGGATTCGGGATAATTTGAGGAATAGATGTTAGGAAAAAATGTTATTTTTCAATGGTGATTCTTGTGCATTACTGAAAAAAGTTGGTTTTGTTTGGGGAGTAGTGTTTTTCTAAAATGCTTGCTTATTTAATAAGATTATGAATGAAGATGCATTTTGAAGTAAGTTGGTGCTTAGGGAGGGGTATGTGGTAAGTAGTGCAGGAGGTGGTAAGTGTTTGGATGCAGCCTTTGTTGTTGTTCAGTCGAGATTTGGATTTGATTTTTGGAAGGAAACTATTGGTGGTTTGATGTGGACTTATGGAGATGGTTTTGGGTCTATGGTTGTGATGTGGACAGGAAGGTGGTGTTGGTGGTAGTAGGAGTGGTGGACTGTTGGTGGTGGTATTTGCAAGCAGTGTTTTGGTGTTTCTGAAGGCAGGAGTTTTCTGAAGATGAGCCAAAGCAGTCGCAGTCCATCAAGGGAGCGCAGTCCATCAAGGGACCGTAAGATCCGCACTGAGCGTTACTCCTACCGTGATGCACCTTACAGAAGGGATGGCCCCAGGGGCTCCAGGTTTTCTTTCACCAACTTTGCTTTTGTTTTAATTTCTTTCAAAATATTCGTTTAGTCTACTGGTAAGATTGTTGTTTTCTCAACCATTTTTATTGTTGAACTTCTACCATGTTTACCTGCTTCTACGGTACTTCCTCTAGGCCCTATTTGTATGTCAAATAGAATAGGAATGATATACACATTCCATTTGGTTGATGAAAAGCTTGTATAAACCCAGAATAGTACAGTGCTTGATCTAGTTGTTTGAGTATAGAAATTCCAGGGAAAGAGTTAAATAGAAGAGTAGAAGATGTCATTCACTGCTAGTTATTCTGATTTCTATACTGAACAAATCTTTCTCTTTAGAAGGCATTTATTCTACCGAGTCAGAGTATCTCCTGCTTTATACTTCCTTACCTAAATAAACATTTGATCTCGGAATAGAATAACAATGTTTACCTGTGTAATACTTCTGTATTCGACATATTCCCAATTATTTTCTACATACAAAGAGGAGTTTATTGATTTTTCGATCGTTCATGGTGTTCTTTCCTGCTTTTCCTTAAATCTTTTTATTCAAATAGTTAAGTTCTTTTTAGTGTCCATGATTTCCTAGAGCCTATGATAAAAAAAAATTACAAAGTCCCCTCGTGTACAAAAGGGTCAGTGTGGGTGTCTTTGTTGTTCTTTTTGAACATTAGTAACTTTTTTTCTGTAATGCTAAGCATCAATAACTTATCAACATGTGGCATACTTGTGTACCATGACATCATGTAATACAGAGACTTGTATATATATTTTTTATTTCTTGATGAAAAAGTGATGTCATATATAGTATCTAATACTGCAACATGTCATGTATTTTATCATCAGCTACCAGTTAATACTTAATACATGAAATAATCCTCATAGTCAATGCTCATGAACAATGCTTTAATGGACAGCAAAATGACTTCTATACAGACTGGGTTTACTAAGCATGTAAATAATTCAAGGGTATCTAATGATTTGATAGTTGGAAAGTAAGCATGACAGCATGTTGTGCATGCAACCAATAACATTCATCAAGTTACCTAAATATATGTTTATGTTATTCAACCATGAAATACTTGACTTTGAAACATAAAAAAAAATCCATGTGAAAATCAATAATCAGAATAGAAGTCCAACCAACCCATGCAAACTGGAATAAAACTTATTTATCAATAAAGAATGGAAGAGAACTGCTCGAAAAAATAAAGAATGGAAGAGATCAAGTGAGTAGTCATTTGGGTGAGAACATGAGAGAGAGAGATAGACATTGTGGAGACAGCACAAAACAACTTTAACTTCCAATCTACCTTCTTTATTCTCTTTATATTAGTAAATGACTGTGTAACCTGAAACCTTATTACGCTGCAAAAGCGGCTGACTACCATTGCATGCCAATATATGGGTGACACTGGTCTACATGGCGGTGCAGGACCGATCTGCTTAGCTGCCCATTAAGGGCCTAAATGAAATGGTTTGTCTACATATCCGTTTAAACAGTGTGTTTGGTAGAACATTGCTCATGTATAAATTCATGGAATTTCTAAATGACTCTGGTTGTACATGTGAAGTCCTTGTTGAATGTTGAGTACCTTTTGAGTTTATCTTTTTTCTTAAAAAAATTGTTTATATCTATATAAGTTAACTGAACTGTTTCCTGTTGTTTCATGTGCTCTTTGGTAGTTGCAATAAGGTTTAGTATGTTTGCACAAGTTATATTTTTAGGACTTATAGTTGGGCCAATTTTTGGAGTACTTGTGTCTTGAGGTTTTAAATTGGTCAAAATTAATGCTTCAAGGACTTGGAGTGAATTTCCCACATGTTGGGACTAAAGCATGGTTGTTGTTGTTAGGACCTAGGGTGAATTTTCCTTCCTAGCACATAGGAAAGGAGCTATATATTTAAGTGGTTTTGGGTACAGTAGTACTTAGATGGTTGACTTCCTTCCTAGACCTTGTTTTACATCCTCTTTTTCATTTGACTGAGGATAAGGAACTAGTCACAGACCACTCTAATTACGATTTTCTCAAGAAACACAAGGAAAACGAAAACAAGAGAGTATGCATGCCCCCAGCTTGTATTTGGACTGCAGGCCATGGTTTCCTATCTTAAAGCTGTTATGTACTTGATTTTTTTTTACATGATCATATAGATTTCCTTTTGAGTGCTTCTACCTTGATTTATGTTGTTCCACAGTTCCAATCTTCTGTCCATGTTTTTGTAACTTATTGCCTTCTGGAAAATTTTAAATCTCTATTCTTTGTGAAGGATGGGAATATCTTTAGGAGGCTTCACCTAACTTTAAGAGTTTCACATTACTGATGGCAAAGGTTTTATGCAGACATCTTGTCAACTATTTAAATGAGGACACTGTTAGTGCTGTTTCATTTATCATCACTAATTGCATCATTTTACTTGTTTTTGTCCAGTTTGTTATCAGCTTCCATATGAACAGTTTCAATTAATTATTGCTAAATAACAATTTCAATTAATTTCCATTTGTTTTTGATATATTTATAGAAACTATAATGAGTTAGTGTTGTACCCAGTTATGTTAATCTTTGTCCTTTTTACAGGCGAAGTGAGTTGTGCAAAAATTGCAAGCGACCTGGTCACTATGCAAGAGAATGCCCTAATGTGGCTGTTTGCAATAACTGTGGCCTTCCTGGGTAAGTACAATTTTGTGTGTTCCCAGAATTTTAGTATGTGCTTATCAAGATTATCCATTTATTTCCTTCTACTTGCAATGTGCGGCAACTTTATTTACTTTCTTGTGAAATATTATTGAATGTTGAACCCTTGAGTATAAAGAGGTAAGATTAGAAGCTTATCTGATTTTTTTAGAAATGATTTTTAAAGAAGAGAAGAGCAAATGTATTTGAGTCTCTAACTTTCTAATCCTCTTCTACCTTTGCCCTCTTCTGGTATTATATAAGTTCAATTTTTTTTGGTTATTTCAATATATGAAGGAATTTTTGTGGTTTAACTGTTCCATTTCCTTTTACCTTTTCTGCATCCATTGTCCCTTTTTTTTTGTTGGAGTTCCTTGTGAGGGTTTGGAAGGTAGAATTATGGTGACTTAGGAAGGAATGATTTAATTTCTGTTTTCGGGTAAAACATGCTGGTTGGCTATTGAGTAACTTGGAGTATTCAATTAGCAAGTTTTGCTTGTTTTATTTATCAACAAAAAAAAGGTTCTACTAGTTTTCCATCTGGTTGATGTTAGTGCCCACACTCTGCAAAGGTTTTGGTTTCTTGATATGTGACAATGGTAGGCTATAGGCTACACAAGAGTATCTCAGCTAATGCTTTCAAGTTTTGAACTTAAGGGTAACACAGCACATTTTTGTCCTGTCCGCATCTGACCATCTGGACATATCCATCTTCTCTCTACTTATTTGAGCAGGCATATTGCTGCTGAATGTACCACAAAGGCCCTCTGCTGGAACTGTAAGGAGCCTGGCCATATGGCTAGCAATTGCCCGAATGAGGGCATTTGCCACACTTGTGGGAAGGCTGGTCACATTGCACGAGACTGCCCAACTCCCGCAGCACCTCATGGGGACATGAGGCTTTGCAATAACTGCTACAAGCAAGGCCACATTGCTGCTGATTGTACCAATGACAAAGCTTGCAACAACTGCAGGAAGACTGGACACTTGGCACGTGACTGCCCAAATGAACCTGTTTGCAACCTATGCAACGTTTCTGGACATGTTGCAAGGCAGTGCCCAAAGTCTGATGTGCTAGGAGATAGGGGAATGGGTGGTGGCGGGTTTCATCGTGGTGGTGGTGGATATCGTGATATAATATGCAGGAACTGTAACCAGATGGGTCACATGAGCAGGGACTGCATGGGTCCGATGATGATCTGCCACAACTGTGGTGGTCGTGGACATCTTGCTTACGAGTGTCCATCTGGCAGATTCATAGACCGAGGGATGAGAAGGTACTGAGGGGAGCAGAGTTTGTCACTGTTGGCTGCTACTGCCAAGTAGCTGAGATTCTAGTTTTTGTAGTAGTATATTCATAATGTTGTCTACCAGAATTTTCAGGATTTTGATGGTGTGAACCTCCGCTTTAGAACTATGATTTGCTTGTGTATGACTGATATTTATTTTCATTGGTTGAGTTATCGTGTTCTGTTTTCTCCTAACATGCCAAACATGTCTGCATTTCTTTTTCTCCTCTGCTCTTTTTTTATTTTTTTAAATCTTTGTCGCTTCGTAGGTAGACTCGTAGGCAAAGCCTCCGTGATCTGGTAACGAAACGTAATAGCATACTGTGGAACGAAACTCCCCTTGAAGCAAAGCTGCAAGCCAAGGGACACAAAACCGGCAATTTCCGCCTTGGGACACCAGGGTTTTTTTTGACAGGATAAAATAAACCTCTTAATTCTCTGTAAAGGTGCCGATCTTTTAGGTCAATCCACATTGAACAAGCCCATCTGATCGAAATGTTATACTGATACGATGCATGCGAGTTCATATAAAGGGCTAGTTTCAACATCTTATCTCTCCATAACCTTTTTGTATTCAAAACCGGCAAAATGTGAATGATCTCTGTACCCTCGTCCAGATTTGCTTATGTATGACTGATATTTATTTTCATTGGTTGGGTTACCGTGATCTAGTTTTCTTCTAACGTGTCATGGCTGTATGGGGTGTTTTTCTCTTTTGTTGTTCTTCTTTTTTAACCTGTCTTTTCGTAGGTAGGGTCACAAGCAAAGCCTCCGTGAATCTGGTAACGTAATATAATAGCATGCTACGGAACGAAACTAATAGCTTACTACAGGACGAAACTCTCCTTAAAGCAACAGCAAGCAAAAGGGGTAGTTCATTTATTATTTTTAAGAAAAATTATAATTTATTTTTTTTAACCTTTTTTTTATTGTTTATCTTTTTTAATTTAATATCTTCAACCTTGTTTTTTATTATAACTTGTCTCTCTCAACCATTTCCGTTAAACAACAATATCTTTTGATTTGAAAGGTTATTATATTTTTTTTTGACAAATTTGTTTTATTTCCCATCTTTTTCTATTTACCTTGTTCAGTTATTCGATTTTTTCAATTTAGTATCTTAATTTTTTTTTGTTACAACTTGTCTCTCTTAACTACCTCTGTTAAATAAGAATACACTTTCGTTAAGTTTGAAGAATCATATGACTTTTATAATATTTCTTTCGAACAAATTTATTCTTCTTTTTCTTCTATTTTTTTTACGTCATAAATCCTAAACCCAACTTCACCACAAAAAGTTTCTCCACTTTCTTTCTCAAACTCCCTTTTCTTTTCTTTTTTCTCAAAAAACTAATAATCTCAAATTTCATCAACACCACAAGAAGATCTCAAGTTTTTTCCTTACCATCATTAGACATATCTCAATTGAAAGTCTTAATTCGCTCAGAAAGGATGTCGACGACTGAGATTTGTATTGAATGAGGTGTCGATGAGGAAGAAAAGGTTTCGTAGGATAACATTCAAGTCACGTTTCATAAGACTGAGAAGGGAATTATTTATAATTGAGAATAAATTAGTCAGACAAAACAAAATTTTAATGACGTTTACTTAAATAGGAGGTTTATTATATAATTGAAGGGGTAAAATTATAACGAAAAAAAGTTTAGGATACCACGTTACAAAACTCGAATAGTTAAGAAAGATAACTTGTAATTTAACTCCAGTAACTCAAAAAAAGAAGTTTGTTGTAATTTACAGTAGTTAAAGAGACAAGTTGTAACTAAAAAAGTTTAAGATTTTAAATTAAAAATCACAAATAATTGAAGAAAATAAACTATAATTTTCTCTTATTCTTATTGTTACACGTGTGCCTTGGGACACTTAGGTTTTTGGGTCGTATCTAACAGGGTAAAAAAAAAAGCCTCTTAACTCTCCATGAAAGTGCCCAACTTATTGATCAATCCACATGGACCAAGCCCATCTAATCGAAATGATACACTCATATGATGTATACAAGCTTATATAAAAGATACGTTTCAATATCTTTTCTTTCCATGTCCATTTTTGTATTCAAAATCGGCAAAAGGAGAATGGTCTCTGTACCCTAGTCCAAAGGTGGATTGCATAATTCTATTGACACATAAGCCATATTCGAATGGAAATTCTCATAAAACCAAAATCTTTGAGCTGCAAATGTTCTATTGAACGTATGAGCCACTCCATCACAATGAGCCTCCCCATGAACCACTGACATTCCAAAGGACCACACAAACACAAAAGAAGTGGACTTGGTCGACAACAGCATGACGGTAGCACATGACCGCAATGCACAGAATTACATGATTTGGGTAGAACATTATCTAACTCTGACATTATTGATAATATAATGATAAATTATTATCGTAAAATCAATTTATATATATTATGTGTTGTATAATATCTAAATACGTAAGAATTATTCAAATAAAAATGCTATAGAATAAATATACTAAGCACTAAGTCAACAATATTAAACATATAAGTTTAACATTTCTTTTAAAATTGAAAATTTTAAAACAAATCCTATTCTAACCTTACATGTTGGATCATATGTACTATCCACGGTTCAATCCACTAAGAATATGGATTACTGAGTTTTTCTAATTGTATTCTAAAATAATGGATTGGATTAAACAAATTAACGAATTTTTTAATCAGACCAATCGATAATTCTACTCACACAACACACGACCCCTAGAGCGGATCCGATGGTCCCTAGTCTCACCACAATAATGTATAAAAACATAAAGGATTTTTTGCTCAAATATCATCCTTAAAAGTAGTATTTTCGTCAATACCCTCTTAACACTAAAAATTACATGTATATATTTAAGAACTTAAAAATCTTGCCTATATGCACTCCAATTAGTTTAACCCCAAACGACGTCAAGATCCCAAGGTAGTTTGCTGTGAATTATGTTATTGTCTCTGTGACTTTTGCATAAAAGTCGAGAACTCTTTTCTATTTTCTCATCTTCTCCTTTTTTTCCTGTTGCTATTGTCTTCATCTCCTATGGCCACCCTCATCTATTTTCCGGTCACCAAGCAGAGTTCTCTTCTTCATCTCCGCCTGCCACCAAGTAGGGTTCTTTTCTTCTTCTCCACTGGCCACCAAGCAGGGTTTTGTTCTTCTTCTTTGTCGACAGCCACCAAGCAGGGTTCTCTCCTTCCTTTCTGTCGAACGTCACCAAGCAAGGTTCTCTTCTTTCTCTCTACCAGCCACCCTCATCTTCTCCATCCTTATCGTCCTCTTATGATCTTTTTCCTCTTCTTCCTCTTCAGTGTCCATGTCTACAAGAACGGATTTGTCGTTCGTATGGGTACACAGCCTCCAGCCACCGAGATGTCTTTGCAACAAGTCGTGTCAACTGTACAAGTTTTCCTAGGAAGGTTTAAAAAAATGAGGTTTTGGAGGTGTCTAAGTTGGAGAGTAAGTAGGAGATAGGTTTGCTTACAACGTATTTAACAAAATTTCTCCATTAGTCTTTCATCTTATTACAGGATATATCTTTGACATGCAACTTCTTTCAGTGGATTGAAGGTGAACTTCCAATAATTCATCAATGGAAGAGTTGATTTTGATGAAACTAGCTTCAATTGAAGAAAAATGTGATGAAGCAAAGTTATGTCGTGTAAAAGTAAAAAAATTGTGTTTACATATACTTATAGTTTTTGTCCTTCTTCTGTTTATTTCAATTGCAATGATGTGTATTTGAAGTATGCTGTATATCTTCAAGCGTTCAATGTATTATGTTTAAATGACAATCAATGGAACAATCAAGTGTATTGTGTAAAACATATTATCTTCTATACCAAACAACTCATAATCAATGAAACAATCAAAAAGATAGACAGATTAAAACTATCTTCGGTTGTGTAAAAAGTGAGTGTTGTACTTTAATTACATGTGCTTTAATTACTTCATGAGTTATGTTTTCGAGGAAGATAAGATATCAATATCATTCTTTTCATTTAGACGCTGATACAACAGTAATAATACTATATACAAAGTCAAGGTAGATTCAAAAGCATAGATATATAGATGCCTAGAATTGTGAATGGGTTGAGCAGTGAAAAATCAATATACCAACTGTATCTAATTGATACTCTTCCTCAAGACATGATATAAATATTCCTTTTTGAACAATCCAAGGCTACTACTATGATGTCGAATATGATCAATGTAATCCCAAAACAAACATTCAAACTACTCAAGAGCATGGCATATCTAAAAAGAAGAAACCATTTATATTGAAGATTATTTATATGCAAACTTACTGCTCGATTGGAAATCAAATTAATGGTACTTGAAATAACAGTGCTTAGTCAAAGTAGTTGGGTCTCAAAACAAGCACAAATTAAGAAAAATCAATACTGTAATACTCTACATTTTCCACAATAATTTAAAACAAATTAAATTACGGAAAAATTAAAGCTAAACAGAAAATATCTAACTATCAAGAACTTGTGTGTGCGGCTAGGAGACTCCAGACTATATGCACTACGCTAAACATTTGCATGCCTGCACCTACAAACCAAAAACACGAGAAAAAACGCATGAGCGACAAAAGTCACCGAGTACGCACCCTAAAGGAAAACCGTGGAAAACAAAACTATAATCAATTTTCCTTTTAAATTCATTTCACAAACAATTTTCTCAAAACCTCATAAACCAGGCCTACACCGACCAAAACCACAATCGGGGCTCTACCAGCCCAAATCTACGAGCAAAGGCCCTCAATGGCCAAAACCACACACAGTGAGTCGAGAAGCCCAACGCCAGGTGTGACCATGCCGGTGGAACCCTACACGGCTCTCCTTACGGGTGCGTGGAAGCACACGAGGAGTCCCAATACGGTCACGGTGAAGATGGTGAATCCGGAGAAGAAGACTAGACTCAGAAACACCAAGGAAAGATAAGAAAGGATAAGGAAAGGAGTCGCCACCTAGTCTTTTAATGGAAAGACGAGGAAAACCAAACACAAAAGAAAACTAAGAAGGAAACAAGATGAAGAAAACATGTATGTTCCGTGCCTAACGGCTGTAATGCACAAATCAATGCGGGCAGAGAAAGGGTAAGGATTCTTGTTATGCATGGGGAAGGAGTTAGGCACCCTCATACGCCCGAGGAATTCGGTCTTTCTAGGTTTCCTACTTGCTAAATGGTCTATTGGATGTGTGCTTGCCTATTTTGAATGTGTATGCTAAAGATGACTGAAAAACATGCTAAACCAAAGAGAAGAAATGAAATAAAGGGAAAAAGTTAATCTGAGGGACAAATGTAAGCATTGAGAATGCCACTTTACTGTACGCCCGTGCGTAATGAGGAAAATCGTGAAAATAGAAAAATTCTCGGAAAGCGTCTCGTAAATCAGCAGAAATTTGAATAAATCCAAGAAAATTAAATTGGGGAAAATAATCCTCATTCGGGACAATGTCGGCATTGTTAAGCCTGTTAATGTACGTCCTCGGGCGATGGAAAGCCAAATCAAATCTAAAAACGCAGAAATCGGAAGAAATCCGGGAGACAATGAAAAACCAAGCTTGAAATGAGTCGAAAATGAGTACACGATGAAGAAATAGCGAGAAAACATGCATGAAAAAATAGCAACAAAATATTTCAGGGACCTTTATACAAAAAACCCAAATTCTGAATGAAAACTGAAATTCTGAAGCTAAATCATCAAAAATACATAGAAAAACACATTTCATGTAATTTTAAAGAAATCTGGGGTCAAATGTGCAAATCTGTGGATTTTTAGTCAAATTGAAGATTCTTAGGGGTCAAAATGCAATTTTGCCATTAAAACATGTATTAAATGCAATTCTATGGAAATTCAGGGTAAAATATGCAAGAAAAAGAGTCCATGATTGAAAACAGAAAGTTCTAGGGATAATTTAGTAATTTTACCCTAGAAAATATACATTTAGTGTGAAATCAGTAAAGTTCAGCTGTTAAAATGCAATTTAAACCACATCTGTGTAGATATTTGAATTCTTAGGGTTTAACTTGCAATTTTAACAAAGAAATATGCATTTAGAAGAATTTTTAATGAAAATCAGGAGTTTAAATGCAATTTGAACAGAGAAATATGCATTCAGAATGACTTTCATGAAACTTAGGGGTTTTTTGTCTAATTTTTAAGCCTGGAAAACATTATTAGGGAAGCTCAGGGGGCACATTGCAATATTTTCAATTCAAACTTTACTCAAACGATTTAAAAAAAATGCAATGACCTAAATGCAAGAGAAAAGGACCTACTTGCAAAAAAAAGGACCTATTTGTAAGAAAAAAGGACCTATCTGAAAGATAATAAAAGTTTCAGAAATTTTATTAAACGAAAACTATTTTTATATTTTTAAAAAGAAAAGAAACGACGACCGCTGACGACGGAACTCCGTTGTCGACAACCGAAGGAGCATCCCAAAGCCTGATCGGAGATCAGAAAGCACAATGAACAAGAAGAAAAGGAAGGGAAGATCCAACCATTTTGATCAAAGGCTTGACGATCGGAGGAGGCTGCCCGTCTCCCTCGCCGTCGCGACACTCTAGTGACGGCGCCGGAGAAGAAATGGGCTACTAGAGGGCTGCGGCGTGCATCTCTGAGCTCTTGGAGGCTTCGAGACGTCGAGAGGAGCATTTACCCTCTTCCAGAAGCGAGAATGGGACACTTCCCCCATCCTCGAACCAAGCTCGCTGTCGACGCGATCCTTCTTCAGTGAGCTCGACTGCGGTGGCTGTCTAAGGCACGTGGCTTGAATCTGAAGACTCCGAAGCACTGGGGGCATGCCGTGGAACGATCCTAGAGGCTCGAAGAGGCACGGCAAGGCTGGAGGCACACGTCTCTTCACTGGTTTCAGTCGTCTTCTCCGGCTCTGGCGAAACGACACGATTCCGGTGATCTTCCGGTGGAGGCTTAGGGAGGCGGTGAAGTGGTGCACCAGGGGTCGGAAAAAGTAGGAGGGAGGTCTAGGGAGGAGATCCTAATGCTCTGGGGCCAAGGTCGTGCCCTGGTCCAGCACCCTCACCTAGGCCACCGGAAAATGGCTCCAGCGAGGCTTGGGGGCTGATTTCGACCAGAGCAGACCTCTGGATCCGTTAGAATCAATCAAGGAAGACAAAGGGAGTCCTAGGGGAGCATTTTTAATATGAATTGAGGTCTGTAGAGTGTGTACCTGATCTGGTAGTGAAGTTGACCGCCGGAGATCGCTGGAGGCAGCCGAAGCTCGCTGGAGATAGCTAGAACCTCTGATTTCTCACCTCCACGAGCTTCCTCTCTCTTCCAGGAATTCTCTGGTTGCTTTTGATTGGGAGGAAAAGACTTAGGGAGCTTTCCTCTCAATTTTTGCAAAAATGCCAAAGGTCCTTTTCTACTTGCAAAAGGGGCTATTTATAGGCTTCCAAATGACTTGGTTGGTTGTTATGGCTAGAGTGGAAGGTGGTTATGGTGGTTAAGAGGTGGTGGGAAGTGGTTATGTTTGTTGGAGAGAAGTGGGAAGTAGTTAAGTTTGTTGGAGAGAAGTGGAAAGTAGTTATGTTTGTTGGAGAGAAGTGGAAAGTAGTTGTTGAAAAATCTATATGTGTATTTTGATGATAACAAATGTCATGTGATTAAATATAGGTGATCACATAAGACAATATGAAAAACTCAAGTATTACATGTGTAAATCATTTATAAAGGTGTAATAATCATTTATTTGTAATCTTGATATAAAAATGTATTGATATGAAAAGAAAGAAAGTTTTTATAGTTCATATGTAAAACGGCATACCGAATATTTTCGGTATACCGATTCAGGGGATATCGGAAAATCAAACGGAGCACCGAAATTCAAAAGAAAATGAAGCTGCAAGAAAACGGTCGACTGAATATTTTGGGTATACCGTTTCAAGAGAAAACGGCAGATCAAGCGGCACACCGAAGTTCAAGGACCAAAGGAGCATAGTGTATTTTCGACAGACCGAAATATTTCGGTATACCGTTTTATCCCGACCGTTAGAGAATTCGGTCGACCGATTATTTTCGGCATACCGAATCTTGTGTCAGTAATCAGCAGATTTTCTAGTCGTTAGTCACACTTAGAAAATCCTGTAATACTATAAATTAAGGTCCATATGTAGCTCACAATTCACTGAATCTTTCATTGAGCTAGATACTATTAAGTGCTTCAAGTGAGTGTGTAAAGAATCCGATCAAAGCTTTGCTTCAAGCACAAAGAGCTTCAACATTCATTCAGTCAAGCAAGAGTAAGATCACAAGTGCTCAAAGTTCTCTCTTTCAAGCATTCTAAGGTTCTCCGGGAAGGAGAAGTAAATTGCGATACAAGTGTACAAACAAGGTAACTTTTGTAGCTTGTAATATTCTTGTTTTGAATATAATGGTTAAAGTCTCAAGTGGGGAATTTGAGGAGTGGACTAAGCTGGGGTGGCTGAACCACTATGAAAATCCTTAAATATTTGTGATTGCATGTTTTGTGATTAATCTTTATTATTCTCAAGATTGCATATTAATTTTTAAAGATTAAATTAAAATCGGAAAATCTCTATTCACCCCTCCTCTAGAGAAGCATTAAGATCCAACAATTGATATCAGAGCTTGGTTATCTAGATATAGACTAATTATCTACTAGATGACTTCTCAATCTTTTAATAATGTTATGGAGGGTCAAAGCATTAACCGACCACCATTCTTTGATGGAATAAGCTATAGTTATTGGAAATGTAGAATGATAATTTATTTGAAATCTATTAGCTTTGAATTATGGGATGTTGTTATAAATGGATTTAAATTAAGTTCTACATCTTTTAAGGATTGGAATAATAAAGAGAAACAATTTGCACAATTAGATGCTAAGGGATTAAATATCTTATTTTGTGCTGTGAGTAAAGAACAACTTAATAGAATTTCAAATTGTGATAACTCACATGATGCTTTGCATATTTTAGAAGTTACTCATGAAGGAACCAACCAAGTAAAAGAAACCAAAATAAATATGTTAGTTCACAAATTTGAATTGTTTAAAATGAAAGATA
>JAMKQA010011813.1:0-23641 GCA_024699735.1 Posidonia australis
ACAAACATTTTAAATAGTTTTGATCAAATCTAGTGGTTTAGATTTTTAATCTTATGGTTAGATGTTAAGATATACAAAGTTGTCTATATATATATATGTGGATATCCGTATCCGTATCCGTATCCGTTGAAAATTCAAAAGACATATCCGTATCCGTATCCGCTCAAATTCAAAAAACCATATCTGTATCCGTAGGCGGATACGGATATCCGTATCCGCTCATAAACGGATACGGATACGGATATTTTACAGATATACCGTATCCGTTTGCACCCCTAGTTGTAGATCACTCAGTCTTTTACAGGCAATCTGCGCAGGGGTGTGTGATTCTTGTGGTCTATGTAGATGATATTTTGGTGACAGGCAGTGATTAGGACGACATCAAGGAGGTAAAAGATCATTTGGCAGCTCATTTTGCAATCAAGGATCTGGGAAAACCAAGGTACTTTCTTGGAATCGAGTTCGCTTATGCAAAGGGGAGAATTATGCTATCTCAAAGAAAGTATGCTCTTGATCTCCTTCAGGAAACAGGTCTCTCGGGCTGTAAACCACAGAGCACACCTGTTGATCAGTCACCATTGTTTTGGGATACCCATTCTGAACCATTAAAAGATCCAGGTGAGTACAGGAGATTGATCGGCAAACTCATTTACTTGACTTTGACTCGGCCAGATGTTTCATATGCTGTGGGTCTTCTTAGCTAGTTTATGCATGAGCCAATGGAAGTACATTGGAATGGAGCCCTGCGAGTTCTTGCCTATGTAAAAAGTTCTTCAGGAAAGGATTTGATCTATGGTAAAATGGTTATGTCAATGTGGTGGCATACTCAGATTCAGGCTATGCAGGAGACAAAGGGGATCAGAAGTCTACTTCCGATTTTTGTACCTATGTAGGAGGGAATTTGGTTACATGGAGGAGCAAGAAGCAAAATGTGGTATCTCGTTCCAGTGCAGAGGCAGAATATAGATTGATGGCACAGACTGCATGCGAGATGGTGTAGGTCCAGTCCTTCCTGTCTGAGTTGGGATTTGCACCAAAGACACCCATGCCGATGTTCTGCGACAACCAGGCCGCTATCTTCAGTGCCAACAATTCTACTTTCCATGAGCCCACCAAGCACATTGAGGTGAATTGTCACTTTATAAGAGATATGGTGTTAAAAGGAACTATCTCTACTCCACATACGAGTTCATCTGAGCAGTTGGCTGATATCTTTACTAAGGACTTGAATTTAGTGTGTTTGGCTCCTTAAGTACCAAACTGGACTTACTCGATGTATATGCTCCAGCTTGATGGAGAGTGTTAGAGTTGTAGCTATATTGCTTAGGTTACTCTAGATAGTGGGTTAATGGATATCCATTTACCCGGTATACCATAATCCCTTATTTATATGTAACTTAAGCCCTCTAATGAAATATTCTACACTATCTTTTCAGTATTGCATAGATGTCCTTAAAAATTTTATTCTGGAATTCTATCACTCCTATTCCTTTCTTATTTGGAATTGATTGATTTTTAAACTCTTCCGTCTTATAAAAGTTCTACCTTTAATATATATTTTTTGTCATACCTCTTTAATTACAACCTGCATGATTCTGAATGAAGTCCTGTCACCACTTAATCCATTTTTGTATGAGCAGTTTACTGATCCAATTGCAGTTACATCTTTATGTTTTATAATTGCAGGGAAATATTCCAGTTTGCAGGACAGAGGAATGTCTTCATTAAAAAAGGATGAAGCTTTTCTCAGATATGAACTGTGCGTGATAAAAATTGGTGCCATTTGGTTATTTAGTGCTTGATCAAACATTTACTACGTTTGTTGTGGTCCAGTTTGACAGATTTACAGCTTCAACTGACAAGCCTCCTGTCAAAACACAAGGAACTTAATAACTTGGAGGCTTCTACATCTACCATACATTTACACAGACATGAAGGAAATACTAGGATTTCCTCAGATTCTTACATAGAGAGAGAAGACAGCATTAACATGTCAGAAGGGACATCTCTCTTTCTGGGCTCTGAGAACTTCAGTAGCGAAAGGAAGTCAAGTGTTAGGTCACTTGAAGACTTGAATGATAGCAGGAAAAGAAAGAGGGAGCCTGCTATAGCAACACCTGCATGGTGTTATTGTGAAGCATTACCTGGTACTTTTATTTTGATGCTCTTAGAAGTTGACAGATGTAATACTCTCATTATCATGCACATGTGACTTGTTATTAGGACCAAAACACACACCTGATGGTTACATGATTGGGATTTAATTCTTGGAAGCACAATCATGGTGAATTCTGTGTCACCATTAGTGCCCTTTGGAATTTGTTCTGCTTGAAATATATGCAACTTACATGGCTGCTTATCTTATTGTGGCTTGATGATTTCTTGTCTCTACATGTTATTTTAGTAAATTATAATTATGATCTTCATAGCTGCAAACTCACATAAGAAGTGCAACATGGAATTGTCGAATTCTTTCTTGTTATCATAGTACAAAATGTCGACGTGGGTCGCCGAAATTTCCTCGACACGTGTCTTGTTTTCAATTTACCGTTATGATTCCGACATGACATTGAAATGGAAGTTTTGTGAACAAATGTAGATTTTCTTACTACGGTTTTCACCAACACAATATTGACATGTCAACATTTCATTGACATGCGTTTGCTTTTTAGTTTGTCGAAATCCGACACAAAACCAATATTTAGAATCTTACTTGTTATTAGACTAAATGAATCCTTATGGATCTTTATGTTATTCATTTATTAGGTTTTTTATAGGTTATATATGTGTTCTCCTAGATATAGTAGATTGTAATCCGTTGTTGTGATTATAATACTTGATTCTCTATCCATTTTAACATGATATCAAAGTTTAAGGTTTAACAAAGAGAGAGAGAGAGAGTCGGAGCTGTTACTGTCGTCGGGTCGTCGTACCATCGTCGTTGATGGTGGACCTATGGAAAAACCTCATTCTTTCTTGTCCAAAGCCTGATTTACCATTGTGAGGTCTAGAGTTGGCCTATCCCATCATCGTCGAGCCTAGATCTAGGTTGCTTCATCGCCATCAACCTTCTGGAAACTCCTTCCTACTGTCATTATCACTCGATTGTGTGGTATGGGTGCTTTGCTTGTAGTTTCCACCAAGCATGTCAACCCGCCACCACTTTGTCGTCGTCGTCGTCTTCCTCGAGTCCCTCACTGTTGTGGCTTCCTCGGCTCTTGCTGCCACCATCGCCACAACAACCACCAGCGGCGAGAGAGAGGAGAGAAAGGGAGAAGAATAAAGTTAGGGTTTATTTAGTTATTTGCATTTTAGTTTAACAACCTTTTAAAATTGCAAAATTATGAAATTTTTTTGAATTTTGAAGTTAAAAAAAAGTCCTATCGTGTTAGTGTCTTATGGCCAACATGATTGACTACTGTTGTTTTCTACGTGTCTTATGATCAACGTGATTGATTATGGTTGTTGTCTTCTTACCTGTCTTATGGTTAACGTGATTGGTTATTGTTGTCTGTCTTCCTGTTGCTGCTACTATTGTTACAACGTTTGTTGCTGCTACTATTACTTTCATTCTTTTTAAGTTATGTAGTCTTTTGTCAATAACACAAATAATCTTTATGTAACAAGTAGTGTATGTTAGATGTTCTAGCTTAAAGGGGAGTATTAGAGTAAATAGATCCTTATATGGATCTTTGTGTTATTTATTTATTAACTTCCTTATAGATTAAGTATGTGTTCTCTTATATATATGGCATTGTAATTCTTTATTATGATTCTCTACCTACTTTGACACTTGTCAACAGCTTTGGTCAAAATGTGTTTATACAATCTTGTGTAACGTTTGTTGACTGAAGCAAAATCATATTTAACTCATCTATCCTCAGGTTCCAATTGTGAAGGAGCAAGTCTAGAGTGCACTGGAAAGGAAAAGATGCATTTAGTCACTTCACATGTGTCTCTGCCTGGGAAATCTGCACGTTTCCCAAACAAAAATGTTATTAAATGCTTGCAGGGGAGGGAAAGAGGCAGTAGCTGGTCTTCGACATGCTCTCATGGCAGTTTTGCTGGACAGAATGGGAAAAATTGGATACCATTTCTGGAAGGCATCTCTCTTTCCCTTTTTAGCATCTTGCCAAATTATCTAGTATTGCATTTTCAAGAGGACTACTTATATGTTCTTTAAAATTGCACCAATACTCCTTTCAAAGAAAAACTTTTATTAGACATTATTTCTGATATTTCAAAAATTTTGTTGGACTTTTTGTCCATTTATTTGATGACAGGGTGGAACTCACTTGGGAGACAATATGAAGGGCCTGCTGTGTGGTTTCAGCGCAGGTGTTATTCATCTTGGGTTCCAGCATGGTGTGCCTATACATCTAGTGTTGATATTGCTCAACCTTTTGCGAGGGTAAATATTCATCTAATATTCTAATCTACGTTTTTGTCTTGTAGCTTGATGCTGGAGTGGATAGCAGAAAAGCCATTTTCTGGTCATATGTTGTTCAGAAATTTTAATTTATGCAAACATAACATTGCTCATAAGCATCGCTTGTTTTTAGTTCTACTATGAATATTCAGCTAGTGTTGGAGAATTCCAAGCTTAATGTCTTGCAGAAAAAAAGAGAAGATACTATTTTTCCTGTTTGGATAAGAACGAGTGCCTCCTGAGTCATGATATATGATATTGCTTGGTTTTGATTTCCTCTTGTTTTCTACTTCTCATTTCCTCTTTTGTTGCCTATTATTCAGGTAAGACTGGTAGCCTACTCTTTTTTATTAATTTCATGGATATTTCCTAAATAATGTGGGTCTATCCTATCCATATTTTGAAAAGAGGAAGAGGGAAGGAAAAATTTCCCTCATATCATAATCATTTTGTAATACGATTAATAGAGCTTCTCCTTTTAAACAGCTGATGACTATGAACCTGGTTTGCGACTTTTTTATTAAATCTTGCAGTGGTTACTTGATCTCTATTTCAGAATTATATGTGACTTACTGCCTTATTGGGTTTTTCTTTGAACCTTCTACCATACATTTTCTATTTAGGTGGCACAATGTGAGACACTCTCCCAACTTGTTTTCGGTCCCAATAGAATGTGTTCAAATTTGCTTTTGAGTTAGCGTAAATTGGATAAAACTGCTAGTGCTCAGGAGCTTTCCTACTGTTTTTAGGAGAATCTGATGGAGCACAAGGATAGAAGAGAAAGAGATGATGATGAAGAAGTCAAGAGGAGCCCAAACCAAAGTCTATTCTTAAATCATAATGATTAATAACCTGAATGTTACGTATGCTTTTAGACAGAGATAGTTCTTATTTCTAGTCAACCAATGGTCCAAATCAAATCTATGTAGATATTCTATGTTTCTAAATTGTTTTACTGCCTTTTTGGGTTTTTCTTTGAAGTTTCTTCCATACATTTTCTATTTATGTGGAACAATGTGAGAAACTCTCCCTACTTGTTCCGGGTTCCAGAGGGATGTGTTCAGATTTGCTTTGAATCATGTGTTAGATTTGGAGAAAGTTGCGAGTACTCGGGATCTTTCCTAGTGTTTTAAGGATAACCTCATGGATCACATGATTAGAAGAGAAAGAGGTGATGAGGAAGAAGTCAAGTGGATCCCAAATCAAAGTCTACTCTTAATTCATAATGACTAATAACCTGAATGTCACATATGCTGTTAGTCTAGATAGAGATCATTCTTATGTCTAATCAACCAATCCAAATCAAATATATCTAAACATACTATGTTTCTTAGTTGATTCAAAATTTCAGCAGTTATCTAAATCTAAGATAAATAACATAACACAATCTTAATTTCAGTCTACACTAACTACCAATGATGCTTGTGTAAAAAGGCTTTATTTGAATTTACTAAATCCTTGATTTCCAAATCGGATAAAATTTTTGGAGATATTGGATATGTATTTCATAAAAATCCTTTTGACTCATGTGCATCCAGAATCTGCTGCCGAGTTGTCAATTTATTTCCATTTTTTATTGGTGACTCTGAATTCTGACGTGACTGTCTTATTGATACCTGTTTATTTCACATGATCGTCATTGATAACTTGATTCATTTGATCAACTTTCAGCAAGGCGTTCAAAAGGTTTTAGACGTGAGGTTTCATCCAGATGGACTTGCACAACTTATCTGCAGCTCTAATGAGGTTACGTGTCATATATTCTCTCTAAGTTCATTTGTCAGAAAAGCAATCATACTATGTTAGAGACACCCTTGTGACCATGCAGTTCCTTCCTTTCCCTGTTTAAGGAGTTTTTGTCATATATGCTGACTGTATCTTGATTATAGCCATGGTGGTATACACCCTTAACAGAATTATATATGCAGCCACCAAATGAACTACTGCTCTATAATCTTCATTCGGGAAGAGGTGTTGAATTAGTTGGTCACAACTGCCAGGTATCACTAAATAGATTTTCAGTCTGCATATATATAATACATGTATAGGGAAATTATCAGGTGGCTGTTGCTGTTGTTGGCGTTGGTGGCCTGTGCCGCTGTTGCTGCTGCTTCTGGTGGTGGCTGCTGCTGTCGTGCCCCTCAACGCCGGCGGCTGCTGCTGCTACTTACGTGCCCCTCTCCCTTTTTTTTTTCCCTCAAACCCTAGGCTTTGGTACCATGTTAATGGAAAGATTTTCTATTGCATTAACACAAGAATAAGGGATTACACATGTACTTAAAGAGAAATAAATGGGTAGGTGCAACTGCATCAACCACATATTTTTAACATTGATTTCTTTTCACATATGACTATTTTGGCATTTGATGCCATTAGTCTTTTCATTGGCATAGCAGTTGAGCAGGGCTTCCTTTAAGTGGCTCCTTGATGTGGTGTTATTTGATCTAATAACAAAGATCTGCTCTCCTTTTTTTCCTCTTCAGTTGATTTTCCTCAGTTCAAGTGTTTATAGGCTGATAAGAAACCATAAGAGATTACAGTTTTCTTATTTTTAAAATGATATAAACATTATTAATTGTGACACAAACTTTCTGCATGCATAATTTATAATTTTTTAACCAATTTATTGATTTCTTTTGTGAAAATGGTTCTTTTCCCCTAAAAAAAAGGAAATTTCACTTCTGACCAAGGTTCTAAAGGTAGGTTTTGTGTTGGAAAGCGTTCAATAAAAATAGGAAACGTATCGGATATTGATGAAAATGTTGGTAGAAATGCGGTAAATTTATGTAAGTTCACGGAAATGGTAAAAAACTTCGAATTTTAATTTGAAACTCTAAGATAAGTTAAAGTAAGTAATAATTTACATTTTAGACTACTTAGATCAACTTTCTAAGTATATATCATATTAAAATATACTACATGAACTTAATACAAATAATTCGAAATATAAATAATACTTAAAAATACTTAATAATTGTATAAATCACACTTAAAAATACTTCGTATATGTTTAAAATGAATAATTGACAATATTTAAATTGAAAAGAAAGTAGAGATGAGAGAATATTAAAGTGTTGGAAATGTAAAGTCCGATTGATGACCATCCCATATGAGTATACAAATTTTACTAATGTTATAGATTTTATAGAATTATTAGGTTAGATTTATGTATTAAACAATTAGATCTAGGTATTATATCCACTATCTATGTGATATACAATTTATATAATTATATGTCAAGTTATTAACTTTAAGATTCAAAATAATAAAATAAAGAGAGGAAGAAGGCTGTTGAAACGAAGATAGGGAGAAAGAAGGTGGAATTAAAGATGGGAAGAAAAGAGGAAGAAGGCCGTTGAAATGAAATTGGAACAAAGTCGACCATGTTGACTTTAATTTCATCCAGTCAGTCGACACGTGCATCTCACGTACAAAAATTACTGTGTGTTGGTCGACACAACATTCTGACATGGGTCGACATTCTGACACGACATGGCCAATATTTTGCTTCGAATTGCAGAGTTCTTGTTATATTTTTCTGTAGCTGTTAAAATCTCATTGAAGTTTCACATTTGATGGCACAGCCAACAATTCTCTTTGTGATCGCAAAGGTTTTCCGATTCTTTCTCTAGATCTTACAGTCAGTAAGGAGCAATTTTCTATTTTGGATAGATCCAAGCCATTGAGTTTGCCGTCAAGGGTGCCAGCATTGTTTCATGTGGTGGTAACTTAGTGAAGGTACTGTTTTGTTCTTTTGAGCTTTCATTAAAGAGTTGTGAGGAACTGTCTTATTGTCCATATATGTGATTTTTTCTCACAATTATTTTGTTGAACACTTCAATTTTAGGTTTGGGATTCTACAACTGGTTCATGCCTTTTTACATTTGGGCTTGGTGATGATGCTCGAACAATAGCTGGACATGTGAAAAAAATAAATGCTATGACTGTAAACAGATGGCAATCTTGTATGTTGCACTTTCTGGCATTTTATTTCTGCCTTTTATCAGTCTAGCTGAGTAAGTGTTGGATTAACTCTGAAAGAATAGAACTGTGATAGTGTTACCTGGAATTAATACATTTTTGTGGTGTCTATTTTAATGTTAATTGCATATAGAACTTCAAAATTTATAAGTAGACATTGCTATTATACATGTGTGCAGTCTAATTTACACTAAATCACTAATTGCCTTTTCGCAGATGCATCCATAATATTTCATTAGCTGGGCATTATAGTGTCTTTATACTATTTCCAGTGGACTTTAACACCAAAATGCTAATGTGGGACACCATAATCATTGTTCCTTTGGCTGCCTCTAATTGCATTACAAAAGGGAGAAAAATCTCAAATCAAGAAATTCTACGTCCAAGGAAGTCCTGGGGGTATCAATAAAAGACAAAAAAAACATTATTGATTCCCTGAAAAGGACCAGAATATTAAAGGAAGAATTAAAAAGAATCTAAACTCTTTAGAAGCTTCCTTGACAAGCAATATCTGAGCAATTATTTTAAAAACATGAAAAGAAAGTCAGAAACGACAGATTCAAACATCACAACAAAAAATTCTGTTCCATCAATAAAAGCCAAAATGTGAAGTATGAGACAATGTGAAACACATTATGATAGTGGAAGAGAATTGCAATATCATGAATGTTTTCGTTGTGTTCAAACTGTGTAAGTGAAGGATGTCGAGAAGAAATATGTAAAGACCAATGAAGATAAACAAATTTATGCGAAGCTTACAAGTGACAGATATTGAGAGGCATTGCAACAAATGTGATGTGTGTATTTTGCAATAGTGAGGTGGGATGTTGACCATTTGTTTGTTGGATTTGTGTTCATTCTGTCTTTTTGGTGATCAATTGCAATACTTCTAAACGTGGACCTTAGGTGATCCAAATGGAATATGGGTATGTTTTAGGCATGGTTCTAAATGTCGATTTCGTGTCGGACTTTGATAAGTTGAAATGCAGACATGTGTCGGGAAAATATCGGTATGTCGGAATTGTGTCAGTGGAAACATGGTAAAAAAAATTTACATTTGTTCAAAAAACTTATATTTCGATATCGTGTTGGAGTTATATCGGTAAATTGAAAATAAGACACGTGTCGGTGAAATTTCGGTGACACGTATAGACATTTGGTACCATGGTTTTAGGAGGATGTATGACAGAGAGAATATTGCTACTAAAAGGGTGGTGATCAAGATGATCCCACCTTCTTTTTGTCGGAACATCTGGCTGCAGAGGAATAAGATGATTTTTGATAATGAACCGGCCTTTGTCTCAGCTCTTATGGAGAATTGTGTTCATTCTTTGAGGGAGTGGAGTAAACACTGGTTGGGGACTGCAGATTGGGAGTATTTTGGAGAGTGAGATTTTACTTTTGTAATTTGTTTGCTTTAGACTGCTTGTCTAAGTTTTGTATATACTTTTGGATTTCATAGATGATGAAGGTTCCTTCTTCTTTCTGAAAAAGGATTTTGAGAAGCATTGTATTACAATTATATATTGATGAAGAACAAAAGTCAAATCTAGATTAGCAGTGGTGTCTGCTTTATAATTCCATAGTGGCTGAATTGTTGCTTTTAATGCTATCTGCAGAATGCTTTTATTTCCTGTTTGTGTTTATTATTTTTTTACTTTGTAATTTATTGGATGTTCAACTTGTGAACTATCAGCTTATTCTTAATAGGTGTTCAGGGGTAATGGTTTGAATTGAATTTAGGTCTTGTAGCCACCTGTGGTGGACCGGGTGATGGGAAGCTTCTTTTATGGAATGCATTGACAGGACAACTTGCTGCTGATCTGAACATCAACTTGAGGTTAGATGGAATTTATGTCAATTATTTTCATGTACTTAAAATTTGCCTTTTATCGTTGCTAGACTATGTAACTATTTGTTGGCATGGCAAGTCTGATAAAGCTCATGGTTTATTTTATATATTTTTCTCTTATCAAAACTTTTTTGTTGATATTCAACTTCTGTTCTTTTGGCTGGATGTATTTGTAATCATTACGTACATTCAATGCACTTATGTACATGCAGCCATTATGACATTTTTGTAGATCATCTTCATTGATATTCAGTTGAAAGTACGATTTCCTGGCAGCTTTTCTCTGTCATTTTTAGTGCATACTTAAAATATGATAATGCACTTTCTTTCAGTGCTTCAATAAAATTTCCCTTACGTCTCAAAGAAAAGATCCTTGTTTTCTTTGCTCTTTGTTTTTTTTTTGCTCACTTGTCTCCTGGACGTGTTTTATAATCGGTTTTACCTTTGAATTTTCAACGAAATCCTTTTTCCAATTGCTAAAATTGACAAAAAACAAATGAACATATCAAACAGACTAGCCTCCAAAATGGGCTTAACCCAAACAAAACGATACTGTGTTAAAAATTTTCCTAGTTGAAAGCTCTAAGTTGAAATGTTTGTTTTTAGTATATTTCATATTTATTTCCTCAAATGACAGCCAATTGTTTACTTGTCCTGTATTACTATCCATCAAGTTGCTTCACTTGTGACCTTGATCTCTCCTGATGTGATTACCATGACTTTTGCTCATCTTTAAGATTGAGAAGGTTGACATGAAGTTGAATGTTAGAACCTTCCATAAAGGAAGTGTGCCAGAAATTGATGGAAGTTTGGGAGAGTAGGAAGAAAGTTCAGAAATTGTTATCATTTAACAAAACCATTGCTGTAGACCGGACTAGTATAATACATGAATCTGACCCAAATAAGTAGGGATTTTCTAGATGATTATGATAAGACACTTCTGTCTTATGGGATTTTAATTTTTCTACCAACAGTCTAATCCAAGTTAACATATCCTCCTCCTTCATCTACCTGCTTCATCTTGGTATTTTACTTGTAGGACTGGGAATGGCGTTCTTTCTTCGATTGAGGCAATGGAGTTCTGTAATCAAAATATCTTGGTTTGTGGAACTGATTCTTCCTATAGAGGGCCAGCTGTAGTGCAACTATGGGACATTGAAGCACCTCAATCCTGCCAATCGTTACCTGCGAATGATTCTGTATGTTTAGATCTTCAAAATTGTAAGATTAGTCTTGGAGAATCAATTTGTTCATCTGTTTACTGGCTTTTTTTTTCAGTACATAACTTCCTTGAAAGTAAGTCCAGACTGCAACACAATAATTACTGGTGCGCATTTTCAGCTCATAATTATACTTAAGTGTTCTTTTTATTAATGATCTGATGGTCATTAATGGCTATATTTATCAACTTTGGAATATTAAAGGTGCTGGAAATGGGGAAGTCAGCGTATTTGATATCAGAACATGTGGAGAAATATCTCATCTCTCAGTTGGACCAAATTATGAGGTAGGTTATTTGTAGTTGCTACATCCACTTGGCCTTGTAGTGTTTTCATTTTCACTAATTGGCTTCATGAATTTTACTTGCATGACTCATCAAGTTATTGACTAAGAAAGTACTGTAGATCATCCACCCTCGTGTCCTAGAGATCTACAACCAAATATTGTTCCCCAAAAGTACAATTCACTTTCTATCACATGTCTAACATGCCTTAAAAATATTAACATGAGGAAACAAAACAAAACTTTAACCGATCAGTATCCCATATTACGAAAAAAAGATAATGATCTTTGTACCTGTCACATTCAATGGTTGCAAAAGCCAAACTTACAGATTATATTAGCAGTATATTAACACTTACATTTATACACACTATTAAAGCCACAACTATATTACATATTTACATAAGTAAATCATAACATTGAACATGAACCAAAAGTAGGAAAGAAGTTACAAAATTTGTGTGTACGAAATGTTCCACTACTTCCCAAGGAAAGTGTGAAACGACTCTGCAGTGACTAATCCAGCTTATAGCTTAATCCATATCTCTATAAAATAAACAACAATGTGAGTCCCATATAGGAGTATTGCGTACGTTACTCACACAACATGGATTAGCCCTGCCCCATTAATTTATTGATACACATTTAGCATTTATATTACAAGGATAAGTCTCATCTACAATTTTTGTTAAATAACATAAATAAAAATGGAATTACATAAAAACATACAAAATCATCCTTTATCTAGCTAAGTCGGCAAGTTTCTGTCCTTTGGTGGGAAGGTGACTCTCATCTCTTCTGTCCTTGCAAATATGCCAATCTACTTTCTTTCGATGTTCCATATCCCAGTTACAGGTGCTAATAAGTTGGAAAGGATTATGGGTCATTTTTTGTTGAAAGGGGTGAAGAAAGGCTCTGTTGGTTTTCATATGGTTGCTTGGAACAAAGTGTGCCGTGCTCATAAGGAAGGAGGTATTGGGTTGTGTGACTTTTGCTCTTTCAATTTGACTCTGTTAGGCAAATGAATCTGGCAGTTAAGTCAAGGGGGTAAGGTGGGCTCCTTTTTGTGGCATAAAATCATTGTTGGTAAAGGGTGTAGGGGCAGATCTTTGGGTGTTGCGGGGTAACATGTCGGTAGACCGTCTTGGATATGGAGGGGTATTTTGGAGGCAGAGGATGTAATGAGGTGTGGGTTATGTATGGAGGTGGGAAGAGGAAGTTGAGTTAGATTTTGGGAGGATAAATGAGTGGGGGTGACTGCACTCAAACACTCTTTTCCTTTTCTGTTCCGTTTTGCAGCTTTTCCCCCAGTAAGGATCCATGAATGTTTTTAGTGTTTCTCAGGCATGGATAGTCTGGATGTTTGATTTAGTAAAAATTTTCATGATGCTGGAATTTCGGGCCTTCTGGCACTTACGTCTCTTTTGGATTTCCATGGTTCCTCTGTTATCATATTCAGTCCTGGCTCGCTCAAATGGAGGTGGGACACGAATGACACTTTTTCAGTAAAATTTCTCTTTCAGGTTCTTGCAAGATGGAGAAGTGTGCCTCATCATGCACACAAAACACATTTGGAATAGTCACATTCCAATGAAAATTCACTTCTTTGCTTGGCAAATGTTTCATGGAGGTAGTCTGAGTGAGGACATTGAAGAGGCATGGTTAGCTAGTAGATGCTCCTTCTGCCTTAGCTGCGAAGAGGATTGGTGGCATCTTTTCTTTGGTTGTTTGTTCAGTGAGAGGCTGGTGGAGGAACTTAATTGGTTTGAATTCCAATGCTCGGATGGAAATCAAAGAAGTTTGAGAATTGTGGATGAGTAAATAGGGTGCAGGTGACAAGAAATGGAGGGTTTGGAGGGTGAAACCTGACGCTATATCGTGGTCCCTGTGGCTAGAGAGGAATCAAAGTATTTTCGAAGGTTGCTGTAGTGACCCTAGCAAGGAAGTGAACCTGATCTGTTGGATGTTGATCAGCTAGTCCACATCCTATGCGTGTGTTGTTGATGCTAATGTAAGGATTGTGGCATGGATGAATTTATTGTTTGCTGATTGAGATGGAGGATGTGGTTTTGGGGCCTCTTTGTATTTGTATTGGTTTTGTTTCCTACTTAGTGTAGGAGGTTTTGGTTTTTTTTATCTTGTTTGCTCCTTATCACTTTGATAAAGAGCTTTATTTGGTCTTTTGTATCTATGTTTTTTTGTCTTCTTTCCTGATTTTAATGAAAATCTTTCCTTTTGACTTGTGAAAGAAAACTAGTAACAATCTATTTTTATTTATTTCATTTTTTTTGAGTGGTAGTCAAAAACTTTATTAGAAAACTTAGAAAAAGGACAAAAACAAGGCTCATCAAGAAAATAAGCCAGAACAAAAATCTAAGTACAAAGAAACAACTAAATCTGCAAGGAAGCCTTGCAACCAATCATGAATAGAATTGTCAAAAATATTTATGATTGGACATCATTCGAAGACAACAGAAACCACTGTCTTGAATTTCCTTGGAATTGCACCTCTGCCCTCAAAAAATTTGATGGTTTCTTTCAATCCATCTCGTCCATCGAATTGCACGAGGAAGTACTTTTCGAATTCTCTCATGGCGACCAAACCAAGTTGCTTTCAACTCCCACATGTCTCATAAGGACTCTATTGAAACATTACGCACTTGCTGAACAAACTCTCCCTGCAGTAAGAAGCTCCACCACTTGTGCATTGACTCATGGCCCTATAAAAGATGGGAATGCCACTCATAACACAAGGTACATCAGCTACCAATGTGAAAACCATGCCTCTGTAAATCATAGTCCGTCAAAACACCATCATGGAGAATCTACCAAACAAAGTGTTGAATCTTCAAAGAGATCTTGTTATTCCATATCCAAGAATGGCAACCCATCCAAGCTCTATCTGAGGTCTTGACTCATGATTAAGAAGAGAGATGACACTGAGAAGTTCCCATCCTTCGCTCACAACTAAGTTGAAAGAGATAGACAATTTGAACCTACATTTTCAAGTAGAGCTAGTAGAGACACAAAATCGAAGTCTTCCTTATCCATGAGATCCCATTTAAATTGCAAGTCCCAATCAACCTTAAGAGGTAGTTTGACAAAATGCTCTCCTATGCTAGCAACAAGTTGTATAGAGAGAAGGACTAAATTGGGAAATATTGTGTTAGAGGCATGGAATCAACCTAAGGATACTTCCAAAACCTAATCCAGTCACTACACCCCACCCTCAAATTCATCCTACATTCAAGGATAGGCTTAACTTCTAAGCTTAGCTTTTGGAATCCCACCCCACACAAGGGACACCCTCTTCGAATGTAAACCTTCACTACCCACAGCATAATGCCTATATAAGGGTGTAAATGGATTGGATACGGTATAGATATGAGTGTTACTATATCTATAGACATTTTCTAAATGTAGAAACAAATACAGATATCATATAAATAGGAAAATTACATATCTATATCCTAAAAAAACGGATATGGAACGAATAAAAAGGGATCTGATATGGATAAAGTTAGATATAATAATGGATATGACGATACACATATCACATAATTAATTAAGTCATCAATAAGATTTTCATATATTTATGTATTTTAAGTTGTTGAGTATTTATGAAATAAAAACATTATATATTAAAAATAAAAATAAATTAGAGATAATGATAGGTTGGACTTATCTTTTCCAAAAGAGATGAAATTATGAATCCAAATCTTGATATTCCATCTTTAAGGTTGTATAAGTAATTAATGATTAATAAAAATTCTATCACATTTTACAACATATTTTGTTAATTAAAGTTAGTAAAATCTTATAAATGACAAAGTAAAATCCTTGTAACTTAAATAAATAATTTTTGAGAAGAGAAACATCAAAAAGTAAAGAACATATAAATGATGAAGTTTTAATTTGCAAAGAACTATTAGGATAAAAGCTCAACATGTAGTTTAAAGGAGAGAGAATAGGTTTAGGTTTTGATTTTAAGTTTTTAACTATATATACATACATATATATATATATATATATATATATATATATATAAATATAATGGTTAGATGCAGAAATATAAAAAGTTGTCTATATATATATATATGGGTATCCATAAATTATTCTTATTTGTATCCGTTGAAAAATCAAGACATATTCGTATCTGCCTAAATTCAAAAAATCATATTCGTATCCACTTCTGGATGGATACAGATATCCATATTCGCTGATAAATGGATATGGATAAAGATTTTTTATAGATATACTGCATCCTTTTGCTCCCCTACGCTTGTAGTATTTTGCAACAATTACATTTTACCAAAATAACGATGGAGAACGTCCATCAGAAGAAGACCTACTCAAACACCAAATCCACTTCCCAAGGAGTGCAAGATTAAAGGAGTGAAAATTACGAAGGCCTAGCCAACATTCCACCTTAGGTAGACACACTTTGTGCCAAGCAACTAGCGGGAGACCCTCGTTAGAGGATCCTTGTCCACCTTTCCTAAGAAAATTCCTTAGGATCCTTTCTAACTTCCTGACAATGGAGATGGGGATTCAAAAGATGGAGAGAACGTAAATAGGCAAATTGAAAAGCATCGAAGATATCAATGTGAGCCGCCCACCAAAAGATAGGAATGTTGCTTTCCACCTAGCAAGATGCTGTTTGAAGGGCTTAACAATTGGATTCCAATCAGACTTTCTAATCCTAGAATCGGGCTAAGGGAGGCCAAGACCAAGATATCGGATTGAAAAACTCTCAACTAGACAACGAAGGAGGCCTACAACACGATTGACAAACCCAGGATCAGCACCAGCACCATTGATAGTTGATTTTCTAAAGTTGACCTTCAAGCTCTTGATTAGATAGAAGCACCCTAAAACAGAAGCAATGCCCTTGACTTCCTTAATGATGTCCCACAAAACACTAGGGTATTATCTACATATTGAAGAAAAGGAACAGAACAGTCACCACGAAAAGTTCGTGGTCTGAATTCCTCAAAAAGTCCCACCACCTCAACTTTAAGACACAAGCAACTAAACACCTCTGCAACCAAAGTAAACAAGAGAGGTGATAAAGGATCTCGTTCTCTATTGCTTCCGAAGAAACCCTCAGGACAACTGTTAACCAAGACTGAGAACATTGCAAACTAACACAACAACCCACCCACTCATGCCATTTAACTCTAAGACCCATGCAGGCCATCACCTCATCAAGTCAGTGCCAACTTACACTATCGAAAGGCTTTCCAGGTCCAACTTTCAAACCATAAATCAAAACATAAGCAAAACATTGGTTAAAACTCATAAATCCAGACACTTCCAAATCAGCATATATTCAATAGTATATCATTGGCAACTGAATCTGGCCAACAAGCAGATGTTGAACATATTCTACAAATGTTTACAATTTGACCCAAGTTTATTCATTTTATTTATAGTACTCGACAATTAAGAGCTGAATGGGGCAATATGTAAATACTACGTAGTGTCATTTTTGGTGTCTAAATCTAGAATGTAAGATATCAATCCTAACCGGGTACTGGGTTTTCCCTTTCATACCTATTTGGAGAGAGATGTCAATTGCTTATGTAATACTTGTTGGCTATCGTTTGGAAGTTTATTCATATTATTTTCTCCCAGTTTGTAATGATAAAAATGTAGCTGAGGTCATGAGTAGGTGATCTTTTTTTAAGAAATAAAAAAAATAAATCTATGGGTTACAATGTGCTCTAATTTCATAATTTTCGGTTTTTTTGCGGTTGATTGTAGTGTTTAGGTTTATGGGTGAAATTTACTGAAATTTAGAACCTTAAGATGAATGGGTTATGATAACTGGATCTTAGCATTATAACCACCTGTTTGCAATTTTGATACCTTCATTGATAAGGCCGAATGTTAAAATAAAAACAGATGAACGATAATGTTAGAAATGTTAAGTATTTGTGGCACTTTTTCTACAACTTACACCCACTATCCAGATCAACTTGCAGCTTTAAACGTTTTAAGTATTTTTTTGAATGTAGATCAGTGATTATCTAATTCTCGACTTCTAAAAAAAATCCAGTTATGTTCCTATTTTGTGTCAGGTGACTTCTGTTTCATTTAGCAGTTGTGGCACCTACTTCCATGCTTCAAGTACATCAAATAGCACCCTGGTGTGGGATACTCGACTCATGCCCATACATCAAACAGGTCTCCATTCAGAGACTTCCACTTCTGTTAATATGTTGCGTACACTTAAGCCTTTACATTGTTTGAGCCATGGCAAGCAAATGCCAACTGCAGAACATGCAGGCCAACTTCCAGGGTGAGTTTTTCCATAACCGCATATCAAATACTCAATTATTTTTGTTGTAGACTTGTAGTACAGAGTGCTTTATCTTTAACTGGATAGTGATTATTTTTATGTATTTTGTCATGCTTCATGTGATGCTTGATATATCATTACTAGTTTGATACTGAATGTAAATGTGGTTTCATTGGTTGTGGAGCTGCACGACGATATCCAACATAAATCTGGATATGACCTTTGATTCAAGGCTCGTTTAAAATTACAGCTTTTAATCAAAAGTGTGTTTTTTGTTAAAAGCTATATATTACAGTTTTTGTGTCAGCATCTTTTTTAGGTCAAAATCACAAAAAAGTTGATCACTGTTTTTCAAAAAAAGAATATGGAAGGAAGACTTTTTTGGAAATGTTTTTTTTTGTGGAAAAATGATTTTTGCTGAAAGCTGCAGTTCAAGCGGAGCCTCAGTCATGCAATATGAATATGGTCTTAACTTTTCTGTGCCTTTAAAGAGCGTATATGCCTTTTGCAGCAATTTCATCGTTTTAGTCAGAAAGTTAGAATTGATAGAGGTGATAGAAGAGAGCAAGAATATCCTGTATTATTCCATCAAATCCCTGATGGGGTGAATACATGTGCAAGAGGGAAAGACATAAGGTACAATATACATGAGGTCTAGTATAAGTATCCTCATAGATTCTTTGCCACAATCCGAGCCCAAGGCCTACTCAGCTTGGCCCACAATTTGTGATTATGGTTCATGACCTACTTAAACTAAAATCTTTCTATTTCCATACCATAGGAAAAATACTTAAACTGTAAGGTATTCTAGTGTAGTCTTATGACTATATAGCCTTCATCCGTCACTTCACATTAAGCGATATGGGACTATACACTCTAGTGGAGTCATGACATTCTTCTCCACTTAAACTCTTGATGTTCTCATCAAGGTCCAAGTCAAGATTATAAGGTGGTGTAGATTTTTTCGTTTCCCAACACTTCTAGCTGGTTGACACTCTCTCGGCTACTCTGTCACGTAAGAGCCAAAGTCTACTAGTGTGGTCTAGTTTGTGACGAGTCCGTGACATTATTATCTTAAAGCAATTTGAGTATGATCCACCATGGGTCAAAATGAGTAAGCTGTAAGGTATTTTAGTATAGGTTTATGACTATATAGACTCTACTCATCACTTTTGACTAAGAGTTGTTGGACTATACACACTAGTGGGGCCATGACACACACACACACACACACTCTCTCTCTCTCTCTCAAATTTAACCAAAGGATGTTTGATTTTCGGTTTGTGAGCGAATTGGTTCACAAAAGTCATGAAATATTTGCCGCTTGGTCTGGTCAGCTGTTATCACAACTTGAGCCAACTAATCACAATAATCTTGTACATCAGGAGTAAGTTAGATGTCAAGGCTAGGATAATAATGTTATAACTTACATAAATACATCAGCGCCTTTTGAATTCCAAGCTCACCAACCCTCTCCCATATGAATCAAATAATGGGGTTCTTATTTTCTATCTTTCCGACTGTTCTCTCTTTTCTCCTTTTTGCTGTTGTGTCCTGCTTTCCCCCAAAAAAAAGATAGTCTTATTATATATAAAAACGTAGGTAAATTATATATAATTTAATTAGTTTAACTTAATTGCATGGAATTAAATTTCTTAAAATCCAAATCGAGCAGAAAATTGGGATATATACGCTGTATTTTAGCTACAGGGGATTTCTATTACTGTGAAGATATTAATGATGCTTTATTTCTTTATTTTCCTCCAATATTCAGTCATGTTGATCAAGGCGATCAAGGTGTTAATGATGCGCGATGGCTTCAAAAGGAGCCTGTTCTTGTTACCGTGAGCGGTGATGGGAGGTAAGAACATGCTTTTAATTGGCTGTGGTTTTGCTGTTGTTAATTCTTAACATGATCTTCGTCTTTGATTTTATAGCATTGCCATGTGGGATGTTACTTTAGGTCAACCTTGTGTCAGGCATTTGTTCAGCCATACTCGATGCGCTAACACTGTGCGTTTGTTATCTCTTATCTGACATCATTTGAAATTACATAAATTAATTTTGCTTTTGTTGGACGTATTTTATTATAGTATTTTGTTGAAACTACAGGTTGCTGTGGCTCCCAATGATGACTACTTATGCTCAGGGGGAGATGATCAAAAAGTTGTAAGTTTTCTCATCTTCAGGATGCCATGAATATTCAATCACAACCAGGATGGTTACTTCCATAAACTTTTCTCAAATGTATTTCATATAGATATTTTGAGGCACACGTGTATGGTCTTCAGCTTTGGTACTGGGAATTATTTATAATTGTATGCTTGAAACCTGCATCAGCACCTCATAAGCTTGTTTATTTTGCACTGTAGTTGCACTCTTCTATCTGTCGTCTTCTTTGGTCTAAAAGATGTAAGTGGCTCACTTGTAAATATTAAGATGTGATTTTACAGGACTTAAGCTGAAATAATCTGTTGAACGTAATAGCATGCTCTTCCACATCTTGGGTAATCTTGAAACTGGCTGGTGCTCTTTCATTACAAGTGCATATCCCTGCTGACCTGCTTTACAAGTTGATTCAGTCATGACTTTGTTGTTATCCCTTAGACATCAATCTTAAGGTCAGCAACGATGTCCCAAATCTTTTACAAAAGCATTTGGTTTGAAATAATAATCAATGTCAACACCAAATTAATGTAGTAGGTGAAACTGTGATCTTCAATACAAGATATTCACTTGTGGTAAAAAATCCATCATTTTGCAAGTTTTAAACATCATCTATGCCAGCATAAATCCCTCATTGTCCCTTCTCCCACATCTTCTGAATGCATCAGACAAGACCACATTCCAATTCATGCACTGATTGCTCCTATAATTAGGAACTATGCCTCAATTAGTTATAGTTGAGCACCAATAATACACATAGCTCACTAAGAATGTAATGTTAGGCAAACAATATTCATCTTATGATGTATTTTAGCTGGTGGCCACCAAAAACTTAGCTTGTTGAATAATTTTTATGGGGCTTAGCAGGTATTATACCATAACACAAGGGGGAGTACACATGCAAAATGGCGCCTAACTCACCCGCTCTCGAAAGCTGAGGTAGAATAAGTATTGGTATGGTGTTTTCTGTCTCCCACTGTTTTTAAGTTTTACTGTTATGAATTTTAATCTGTGGGGATAATGTTTAAATTTTTTATGATATAGCTGATACTAGGTGTCAGTTAGAGGCTGCTAGGGTGGAGTCTAGGACAAACTATATGATAATATTTCATTGTCAATGCAGCGAGAAGTGGAACTGTTGTGTTGGATGTGTAGTATATTAAGTAGTCTGTCTTATGTTCAGGTTAAGAGGGGTTCAACATGTAGGTAATTAATGTAAAAGTTATACCACACTTAATAAAAGGTGTAAGAAGTGGTTGTTAGAAAGATGGATAGAGAAAATAAATAAAATTTCATAATTTTAGTCTCTAGCTTGATACATAGAGTTGCAGGTGAAAACAGAAATACAAAAAGAGAAGCTATTCCCCAGCTGATTCTTAACATAAACCCACTACTCTTGAACATAACCTGCTATTCTAAAAGTTTACTTTAAGCTAGATCATAAATATCAGACATATCCATCTTGCACATAAAGTAAGGTTTCTCTGATACATAAAGTTTCACTGAAGGCCTTACGGAATAGCTTGGCATCTGATCCTTCAATCTAGTATATGGTGTGCAAAACATTTTTCGTAGAGGGAATTTTAACATTTTTTGAAAAGTAAGGGGTGGATATGTAATTTTCTCAGAGTCTGAAAAAATATACTTGACTGATATAGGCGAAGGCTTGTAACCTAATCAGTTAGATTACGACACAAGCAATTGAGAAAAACGATACAGATAAACTAGTGGCAACAGAGGAATGAAGCAATAAACAAGAATAGAAATATAAAGAGATAAAAGGACCTTAAATGAATCCTAACAAAAAACCCACTACTCTGTAACATGACCCACCATCTAACAATGATACTGTAACACGAAGTTTGATTTCAAATGTTTCAGAGGATGAATAGTAGCCATAAATAATAAATCTAGAGTTTGTTGTTCAAACATTTTTAAAGAAAATAGATGATGGATTAGATGAGATCTATATAGCTGTATCATCGCAATGCAAGATATATGGTTGTGGTTTCCACATGTATTTCAGTCTATGACTGAGTCAAAGTTCTTTTTATTTGTACATCATATTTTGCTTCTGGTTGTTATGATGAATGGCCCACACTTGCTCATGTTGAGATGAGTAGCTTATATTCATCAATTTAAGTCATTATAGATAGGTAGATGTTAGATGGGTGTATAGATATCTGTTTAAGATTATTACCTTTTTATAGGCATGTAACCCTAATTGGTGAGGGAATCTAATTATTATTTTCTCATGACATGGTATCAAGAGCTAGGGTTTTTTGAAGAAGACATGCTCTCCTTCCCCACCACCACCACCAGCAGCTGTCGCCACCGTCGTAGAACTAGCATTTGACTTATCCACTATTTCACGACTTTTTAAGGGATTCACCGCCCTTTGTCTAGTAAAGCTCCTCCCTCTTCTCAGTCTCTCCTTGTGCTTCCCCAGGCATGGATTAAGGTCTCCTTGTTTTTTTTGCCAAATTCATGTGCCAGGCATCATGTTTTTGCCCCTATTTGAAACTTGTACATGCCGTAGGATGTACTTTGAGCATGGTGATACATTGTTTGGTGTTGTTGTGATCATCTTTTACTGATCGTTGTGGTTGTATCACATGATTGGATGGCATCTTCCTCTTAGGACATGCACAAGTTATGTCGTCCTCTTCTAGGTCTCATGCAGAAGAAAAAATATCCCATTGAGTTTCCACTGCCTTAGCATAGGAGGTTAATGATGCTTTGGTTTGCACCTAGTTAGCAAACAATCTTTCTGAGGCATGTTTGTCTATGATTAGACATGACAAAATTGTGTAGGTTGCTTGGGATCACTTGGAGGAACTCTATTCCACAGGTGTCAAGACTTCACGGGTTTATGTGATATGTTTGCTTTGCTAACATAGGACACTACTTCAGAGGCCTCATTTCATATGCTTTAATCATTGAGTGCTGAGCTTTTGCAGCATCGTTCATCCTTTGTTGATATTGCATTTTAGTAGAAACATTTTGATGAGTTGTTAATTGTTTGATTTCTTTAGAGTTTTACGGACTTCTTATGAGAACACTCGTTAGCAGATTTTGGGAGAATCATCCATTTTGACCCTATCTATTACTACTGCTTTGGTTTCTACTGTGATACATCAGATGGGTCATACTGTTACTTTTACTCCACTTATTCTAGAGGCTTTTGCACATACTGCATTACATGGAGGCTGTCGTGGTGGTTGAGCGAGAGCATAGAATCAAACGTCGGTTTCGTGTCGGTCTTCGGTCCGACAAAAATAGGAAACGTGTCGGACATCGGTGGAAATGTCGGTGGAAACGCGGTAAATTTACGGAAGTCCATGGAAATGGTAAAAAAACTTTGAATTTTGATTTGAAATTCTTAGATAAGCTAAAGTAAGTAATA
>JAMKQA010011814.1:0-13401 GCA_024699735.1 Posidonia australis
AAAAGCCTACATTTCATGGGTGAAATCAAGGAAGACCGATTTTATCGGGCGTACGAGGGTGCCTAACACCTTCCTCGTGCGTAACAGGGATCCTTACCCGCATTCTGGTTATTTCGTAGACTTGTCTTTGTTTGTTTTTTGCATGATTTTTCATGTTTTGGTTTTCCTTGTCTTCCATAATAGATTAGGTGGCGACTCCATTTTATTTTGCTTTTTCGACGTGATTTTGCCGTCCGATTTCGCATTCTTTTGCGGAATCTCCTCGCCGGCATGGTTACAGTAGGAAGTCATGATTATGTCCCTGACCTTGAATATAATCCTACCCAAGAGTCAGACCAGCCGTAAACCACAACCCCACAAACACAATCAACAGGCATTAAAAAATTAGGAAGCAAAGCTCATGGATGTGGGAACATGTAACCTTAGATCCTACAGAAAAAAAAAAATGTTATTGTAATTATTGTTGTTCCGATTATTCTTGTCCTAAGGGTGGGGGTGTAGGTCATATTGCTAGGCATTTAACAAAATATATAATTGCCCCTAATAAAGATGAAAATACAGATTTAAGATAATCTAAATTGCACATTGGTTCAAGTGGAGTAGTTAATTGGAAATATAATGTAGAAGAAACAAAATATAGTTTAACAAAATTTACAGTACAATATGAACAACCATTTTATTTTTTCGAAAATAGAAGATTAGAAAGTTGTGTACAAAATTATTTAAACCCACAAGTTAAAGGTCATTCTAGGAATACTACAAAAAATATAATTTATAAAACATTTAAAAAAGATAAAGAAATTTTAATTACAATGTTTTATAGTTTATTATGTAAAATATCATTAACTTGTGATGTTTGGACAGGTCTAAATAATTTTCCCTATTTATGTTTAATTGTACATTGGATAGACATAGAATGGAATTTGCAAAAAAGATTAATTGCTTTTAGACTTTTTTGATCATCCACACATTGGAAAAGTAATAGCAAATATTATAGAAGATATTATTAAAGAATTTAAAATATATAATAAAATTAATTCAATATCTTTTGATAATGCTTCTAATAATAACACTGCAATAGGAATATTGTCTAGATATTTAAAACTTGTATTAGATAGTGATTTATTTCATTGTAGGTGTTTTTATCATATTTTAAATTTAATTGTGCAAGAATGTATAAATTGCGTTAAGTCTTATATAGAGAATATAAGAACGGCTATTTTATTTATTTAAACATCACCTAAAAGATTTCAAGAATTTAGATACTTATGTGTAGAACAAGGTTTAAAAGCTAAAAAATATAAATTAGATGTTCATCATGGATGGAATTCAACATATGATATGTTAAGTTCATATTTATCTTATAGTAACATAATTACAACATATGATAATTCAAGATCTATTTATTTATTAAAAGCTGAAGATTGGAATCATGCTAGTGAAATTTATACATTTTTATATCCATTTTGTACTTCAACTAATTAATTATCTGGTCATTATTATCTTACTAGTTCTTTAGTTTTGGTTAATTTATTTTAATATTACAAATATTTGTCAACAATATAGACAATTCACACAATTTGAAAATATTATTAAAATGTTGGAAGATAAATATAATAGTTATTAGAATGAGCCTTCAATGTAGGCATACTTAGCAATAATCATGGATCTTAGGCATAAATTAGTTAATTGCATGGTACTTATAGATGATATTTTTAATAATATGAATGAAAGTAAAAAAATTAAGGAAACCTTATATACATTATTTGAAGATTATGTTACAAATTATGGTGAAAGTAGTTCTAGTATACATACATTTAGTTTTATAGGAACACATAATAGTAATAGTAGTTCATATTGGAGTAGATTAAATAAGAAAAAAGGAAAATACATAAAATCAACAACTAGTAATGAATTAGAAAATTATTTAGAATGTTAGTTTACATTTAGTGATATTGAAATGGATAACTTAGATGTACTAAAATGGTGGTCTAGTATTACTATTAAGTTTCCTATAGTTTCTAAAATGGCTAAAGATTTACTAACTATTCCAGCCTCTACTGTGGAGTTGGAGTATGCCTTTTCGACAGGAAAAAAAGTTTAAAGTGATAAAAGATATAAGTTATTCGAAAAATTTGTAGAAGTCTCTATCTACTTGAAAGATTGGTATGATGTAGGTGATCGTCTACAAAACTTAAATTTAAACGACGAATCAGAAGATGATGAGATATCAACTTCAACCGGGACGGGAGCTTCTTCTACTAATTAAAGAATAGTAATAGCTTTCTTTTGTAAATTTTTTAATAAATATTAATGTAATATTTTTAAATGTCAAAATGTAAATTGTTGAATATCTAATGTATTTTTCAAGTTTTTTTATGTATACAATATACATGAATTATTTAATAATAAATAATTTTTTTTAATTTATATTAATGTAATAATTGTTAATGTAAAATGTTGAATATTTTTTCAAATTTTTTAATGTATTATGTATACATTAATTATTTAATAAAAAATAATTTTTTTAATTAAAAAATCAGTCCATGGACAGGACCGCGTTAGGGGTAATGGAAAATAGGCCCGGCCCGGCCTAACCCAAACCAATTATTTGGCCGAGTAGAGCTACCCGGTCTAGGCCCATATGACCTACTGTTTTTTGGGCTGGGTCGGCCGATCCCAGCTTGGTTTACATGTTTACATAATCCCTTTAATTCTCAAGTTTCAAATATCCATAGACGTTCCTTCCTAAATTATCAGTAGGGCCCACTAGCTACACCTCTTATGGGAAATACCTACACACTGCCCTCGAGCCCAACGATAAATTTCCTAATTCAAGGCCCATACACACAACATTCCGAGCAATGTCCTGTAACCCTGGTCTACATCCGTTCTCAACAAACCACACAACCCCCACGAAGCTACCACTCACATCATCATTTATGGGGAACCCAACCACCTTTGGCCACGTAGTCCTCATATGCTTCAGCTCAACTCTCCTTCTCTCCTCAATACAGTACTCCTCAACAGCAATAGTTCTACCAAGTCCAAGGGTACCAAGGGTAGAGGCAGTCAACTCTCCCAAGTTTGGATATTAAAACAATGATCTCTAACGCACTAGTAGAAGCAGGGGTTATATCAAGAGCACTAGTTGGCTTTGATACATCCAAGTTCCCACCTTTCATTTTGCCCCCTGGATTCAAGATGCCCAAAATGCAGAAGTATGATGGGACGAGTGATCCACAAAATCATTTGACTACCTTTACCATAGACGCCCTACCTTATCAATACGACAATGGGCTTATAGTATACCTCTTCTTTAAAAGACTTGAAGGAGAAGCACTATGGTGGTTCAACATGCTCACAGCATATGATCTCAATGACTTTAGGATTGTGCTGGAAAAATTCCTACAACAATATATCCACCACATCCAGCACAAGCTCACAATAAGGGACCGCCTTGCTGAAAAGATGAAACCTGAGGAGAACTTCATCACCATTGTCAGCAGATGGAGGGACATGACTGCTAGATCTGAATGCTACATCCTAGAAAGCTAGGCAGTTGTAGTTATTTCTCGAAACACTACCGAAGCACCTAGAGTGAGTTTGTTAATGGGCAACTTCTAGACTTACTTCCAAATATATGACCCTATTACATGAGCTTTCTATAACAAAGAGGACCTACCATTCTTAGAGTCGAAAGGAAAGGTCAAGAAGAAGACCAGGGGATACACGTTTGAAGGTGCTACAGGGAACATGGGTCACGTCACAACTTAGCAAGGATAGAAGGGTACGTTAGTTCAACTCTAGTCCGAATACCTATACAAGGACAATTAGCCCACTATCAAGAGCAGCCAACTAATTATCAAGGTCAGTTAGTCTAGCACTAGGGGCAGCCCACACAGTGTTAGTCACGGTACCAACAGGGGCAATGCCAATTCCAACAGCCACAGCAACTATCTCAACAGCAACCCCAGCATCAGTACTAGCCGCCTCCCACCTACCCAATGTATGCTCAACAAGGACAACCAAACAATCAGCACCAGGGGCAACAATAGGGGTCACTTTTCCCCACCAGTTGTATCATTTTTTCCTCAGTGATTCCAAGGAGTCAGTCGATATGATTCATCCTATCGCTGAGTCGGAGTACACTGTGGCACCGCTTACCATACACCCACAATCACCTGCACCTGTTTGTCTCTTAGCTTGGCCACAATCTAGACCAATCTAGTCACCAGCGCCCTAAAACTACCATGTTCCGTATCCTCCAGCCATACCAATACAACTAGCAACCCGTCCCCCGATTGTTGTCACCCTTACTCATGACACGCATCGTGTTCCATATAATTACGCCACAGAAATGTGTGCAAAGGTAACACGATCAGGTAGGGTGTATAGACCCCCAGCATCGAGACCTAGTCCTCCAACACCAAACCCTATTCAGTCGGAAGCTCAACCATCTCGACCTCCAACACTCCTAGCACCAGTTCCCATCCAGTTGCAAGCTCAACTCTCACAACCACCTGCACTAAGAGTGGCTCCACCCATTCCTACCAGAAATAGCCAACCTTCAACAGACATAACCACTCAACTTAAGAAAGTTAAAGCTAACATTTCGATTTGGGACTTGATCCACACCTTAGCCGAGCACAGGGAGGCCTTCCTTAGAGTCTTATAAGCTGCCCATGTGTCCCCAACCATTGAGCTAGCTACCCTTGAAAGTATGGTGGGTATGATAGTGGCACCACAAGTGATCTCCTTTTTGAGCCAGGAATTGCCACCATTGGGAACAAATCACAATGCCATCAATCAGTAGTAGGATAGCCGCCAACATGCAACAGCTTTTGTAAATATAAATACAAAAAAATAAAAAAACCCAGAAAAACCAAAAAAATATGAAAATCCCAAAAAATCAAAAAATGTAAATAGAGATGCATCAACCTTAGAAGCAAGGAGCCCTAGGTCCTTAGTTGGCTTAGACAAACGAGTTGCAGAAGAGGTTGCACTGTGCCATTACAAGAATACAAAAGTCACTATGACTGTCATAAAGCGCCATCAAGGCATGGAAATGGAAGAAATCCTCTCGGTTGATATTACAGATCCAACTTTTGAGAAAAAAATTATGTCGGAGCTCATTGCTTCTGGAGAGGAAGATGAGGTCAATGAGGCATATGTTGCAAATGCAGAAAAGGATGATAATGCACCTTCGCAATTTCAGCCACACGACATTGACCCAAAGGGGCCTAATCTACATGTGGGGGAAGAGATAGAGCTTGTCAACATCGGTACGATAGAAGATGTTAAAGAAACATGCATCAGTGCCAAATTATCACCACAAGCAAAGGTAGAATTTATAGCTTTCTTAAAAGAATATGTGGATGTCTTTGCATGGAGCTACGATGACATGGTTGGCCTAGACATTGAGGTGGTAGTACACACATTACCACTAAAATCAAATTCAAAGTCAGTCAAGTAGAAGCTTCGCAGATGGCGACCTCAGTGGCTGTTGAAACTTAAGGAGGAAATCCCAGTGCCAATGAAAGACGGGCAGGTTTTCATGTGCATAGACTATTGAGACCTCAACAAAGCGAGCCCTAAGGATGATTTCCCGCTTCCCCACATTGATATTTTGGTTCACAACACAGCAGGGCATAAGATGTTATCATTTATGGATGGATTTTCAGGATACAACCAGATCATAATGGCAAGAAGAAGACATGGAGAAGACGTCTTTCATTAGCCCTTGGGGAGTCGTTTGCTACAGAGTAATGCCATTTGGGCTGAAGAATGCAGGTGCGACATATCAGAGGGCCATGACAGCATTATTGCACGATCTCATACACCAAGAAGTTGAAGTGTACGTGGATGACATGATCGCCAAGTCCAAAGAGCTCGAGGATCACCTCTCCTGCCTAAGGAAGTTGTTTAACCACCTGAGGAAGTATAAGCTCCGCCTCAACCCTAACAAATGTGTATTCGAGGTGTCTTCTAGAAAGCTTTTGGGTTACATTATCAGCCAAAGATGAATAGAAGTGGATCTTGACAAGGCCAGAGCCATTATTGGCATGCCTCCCCCTGCCACTGAAAAAGAAGTACACGGATTGTTGGGGTGATTACAATATATTAGCCGGTTAATAGCACAGCTTACACCCATATGTGAGCCGATATTCAAGCTCCTGAGGAAGAATGCCCAAACACACTAGAATGATGAGTGTCAAGTAGCCTTCGACAAGATCAAGCAGCTTCTGGCAAAACCTCTAGTCTTAGTTCCTCCCACGCCAGAACGGCCTCTGTTATTATATCTCTCAACCACACAGTATTCCATGGGTGCAGTCCTAGGTCAGCATGACGAATCAAGGCGTAAGGAGAGGGCCATCTACTACCTCAGCTAGAAGTTCAATGACTGCGAGACTAAATACAACACCATAGACAAAGTTTGCTTATCCTTGATATGAGCCACTCAGCGCCTCAAGCATTACATGATGGCATACCCAGTCTTGCTATTATGTCACCACGATCCTATCAAGTACCTGTTCCAGAAGCCAACCTTAGTGAGAAGATGCGTTAAGTGGCAAGTTATGTTGTCGCAGTATGACATTACCTTTGTTACACAGAAGTCCATGAAAGGATAGGCGATGGCGGATCATTTGGCCGACCTACATTTGCCAGAATATCAGCCATTGCAAACACAATTTCCAGATGAAGACATTCGATTTGCAATGGGTGATGTAGAGTTAGAAAATCCTCAAGATGAGCACCAATGGTGTTTGTACTTTGATGGCACAGTCAATAAAAGAGGAAGAGGTATTGGTGTAGTTTTAGCAACGCCGCAAGGGTAGCTAATTCCTTTTGCAAGGAAGCTGACATTTGAATGCACTAAAAATGAAGCTGAATACGAGGCATGCATACTGGGATTACAGGTGGCATTGGAACAAGGTATTCGAGAGCTTCAAGTATATGGGGACGTAATGCTAGTTATTTTACAAATTAATGGTGACTGGAAAACTAAGGACCAAAAGCTTGTATTATACCATGAGCATCTGCTGAAGTTGATTGACAAATTCAAAGAGGTCAAGCTCTCTTTCATGAAGATGGCCAAGAATGCGTATGCAGACGCATTAGCAACCCTAGCATCATGGCTGTCGCTACCAGAGGCCCAAGCAGTAGATATCTTGGTAACTTGCATAGAGCGACCTGCACATTGTATGCACATCCAAAAAGCAGAACCGACAACTGAATTGCCTTGGTATCATGATATCAAAGTTTTCCTGGAGTCCAGCGACTTCCCATCTAGCATTTCTATAATAGATAAGAAGACCTTGATACGGTTGGCCTCTAAATACGTACTTGGAGCAGGGCATCTATACAAGAAATCCTATAACCAAATGCTTCTTAGGTATGTAGATAAGAAGGAGGCAGATATATTGATGTTAAAGGTTCATGCAGGCACATGTGGTCCACACATGAATGGAGTGCTCTTGGCCAAGAAAATCATGTTGCAGGGTTATTTCTGGTCCATTATGGAAACAGATTGTTGCCAATTTGTGTGGAAATGCCACAATTGTCAAGTACATGGCAACTTCATACATGCTCCCTCACAACAGCTGCATAGCATGTCGTCGCCTTGGCCTTTTTCTACTTGGGGAATTGATGTTATCGGGGCTATATATCCAGTTGCATCTAATGGGCATTGGTATATTCTCGAAAGCTACATCCTAGAAAGCTAGGTAGTTGTAGTTATTGCCCAAAACACAATCGATGCACTTAGAGTGAGTTTGTTAATGGGCGACTTCTAGACTTACTTCTAACTATACGACCCTATTACAAGAGCTCTCCATAACAAAGAGGACCTACCATTCTTAGAGTCGGGAGGAAAGGGCAAGAAGGAGACCATGGGATACACATTTGAAGGTGCTACAGGGAACATGGCTCATGTCACAACTTAGCAAGGACAAAAGGGGACGTTAGTTCAACTCCAGTTTGAATACCTATACAAGGACAATTGGCCCACTATCAAGAGCAGCCAACTCAATATCAAGGCCAGTTAGTCTAGCACCAGGGGTAGCCAACACAGTGTTAATCATGGTACCAACAGGGGCAATGCCAATTCCAATAGCCATAGCAACTATCTCAACAACAACCCCAGCATCAGTACCAGCTGCCTCCCACCTACCCGATATATGCTCAACAAGGACAACCAAACAATTAGCACCATGGGCAACAATAGGGGCAAAGGAGCTATAACGCTGTCCTTCCACCACAACACTACGACAGACCCAAGAGCTAGAGCTATCCACCACACCTAGAGCCGCTCCCCGATGTCTTCAGAATATTAGTAGAGAGTAGAGATCTATAGCCTCTGGCGCCTACCTTGAATGCTCCTAATGCCGATTTGTCCAAGTACTGCTCCTATCATCAAGAGATTGGGCATACACTTAAAGAGTGCTTCAAAGTCAAGGACAAAATCTAAAACCTTAATGACTAGGGGAAATCATTTGGACTAAGCTTAATGAGAGACTGAGGGCAACTTTGGGAGAGCAACATAAAATGCAAATACACTAGGACCCCATGCCTAATCACTCAATAATCAACATGGAGGCTGTAGACACTCCAATTTTGAAGTTACATGGCAGCAAGCTCCTCCGGATGATGCTCTGGTTGCGACCACCAAATCATTAACCTACTCAAGCCCAATCAAACCCACACTAACCCACTCTGACCCAATTAAATTTGAAACCAAACAAATCAAATAAAATCCACTTAAAATCAGATTAATAAAACAAAAACCCTAATTCAAGTCAAAATGAAATTAAATCCAATTAAATCAACTTAAAATCCAATAAAAACCCTAATTAAGTAAAATGAAATTAAATCCACTTAAATCCAATTAAAACCCACTAAAAATCCAATAAAAACCCTAATTATTCAAATAAAAACCCTAATTAATTAAATCCATTTCAAACCCACTTAAAATCAAATAAAAACCCTAATTAATCAAATAAAAACACTAACTAAGTAAAATGAAATTAAATCCATTTCAAACCCAGTTAAAATCAATAAAAAACCTAATTAATCAAACAAAAACCCTAAATAAACATAAACCCTAATTAAAACACAAAAACCCTAAATAAACTTAAAACCTAATTGAAACACAAAAACCCTAAATTAAAACCAAAAACCCTAAATTAAAACCATAAACCCTAATTAAACCCAAATTCCAAATTGAAATCCAAAACCCTAAATCTAAATGATTAAAAACATAAAAATAAAATAAAAACCCTACAACTTATCAAAAACCTAATTAAACCTTAATCACAAATTTAATTAAAATCACAAAACATAAAAAACCTAAATTAAGATTCAAAACCGTAATTTAAAAAACTTAAAGCCAAAACCCTAAAAGTCCATAAAAAATCATAAAATAAAAACCTTAAGCTAATCAAAACCCTAATTCACAAAATTAAGGAATTAAGTTAAACCCATAAAGCCCAATTAAAAACCTAAAATTAAAACCCTAAAAAATCCTAAAAATTCCAAAATAAAAACCTAAAGAAAAAAACCTAAACGAAAAATCAAAACCCTAAGCCCATTAAGCCCAACACTATTTCATTCAAAAATGTAATTCAAAACTTTAGAAAAAGTCAAAAATAATTCCGGCGACCTTAATTTTCCGACGACAACTTCGGCAAGCAATCTTGAGGAATCTGGAGTAGATCTCAGCCTCCGTTATCCTTGGCCAACTTTCTTCGACCCACGCGCGTGATCCCACGACACCCAGTGGGGAAGGATGAGGATCAACGGCTTTGGAGGATGGCCTCACCAGAGTATAAAACTCCTGCCATCGTGGGCGATGATCATAGATCAAAAAAGAGAAGAAGACCTTCATTCTGCGAGCCTCCCTTCCAAAAATCGAGAACCTTTCTCCCTTAACCACCAACTCGCTAAGGCATCCAATCCCAAGTTCTCAATCCAGCAGCCACCTTCCCAGCAACCAGGGCCACCGGAGCATCGTCGGAACACCACCGCTACCACTAAAGAGCGCTGGAGAGGACATTTCACCCACCAGGTACCCCTCTTCTTCCTCTGTTCATTTCTGAGCATGCCCCTTAGGACCCTCTAGGCCCCTAGAACGCGCCACGGCGAAGCAACGCTCCTTGCACGCTGACATCTCTGCTTCCGGTGGTGGGTTCACCACCACTGGCGAGGCTCTGAGCCTCATGACCTCAGGTGAGGCTCTTGTAAGCCTCTCCTCTCTCCTCCTCTTCTCTCCTCCTCCTCTGGTCTCCCTCCGCTCTAAAGAAGCTCCACCATCGATGCCCGATCCATCGTGCCATCGCCATCGCCATAGTCCAGCCGCGTCCGTTGTTCGTCGTCGAAGATGCCCCCGAGAGCATGAGGCCACCTCACTCCGCGTCGATGACCCAGGAACCTTCGCGTACCTCCCAAGAGCACTCCCCTACTACCGCGCCCCTGCCTGAACCACCACAGCAACCCAACCACCTCCGTCGTTCCTGTCGCCGGAGATGAAGGTGGGAGGAGCGTTCTGGAGCACCTCAGAGCTTGCCGCTGTCCCTCTGGAGCCTCGCCGTGGCTCCGCGGAGCTTTCCCTGCTCTCTCCGCGTCGTTCCGGCCCCTAGAGCACCACCGCGTTGCGCCGTCATCGTCTCCGTCGCCGTTCAGAGCACGTTGTCGGAGCGCGAGGTGGGGGGGAGGCCTTCCTAGCCATCTCGAGAGGATGGTCGTGGCCCTTTGGAGCTTCCTTAGCCATTGCGCAGCCCCTTCCGCCTTTGTATTCTCGCTAGAGCCTCGTCGAAGGGAGAACTCCGGCGATCCTTCGACGATCTTCAAATAGTCTTTTTTTTGGGCCCAGGCCCTTTAGTTTAGGTTTATTATTTTTAGGCCCTTATTTTATTACTTTTCAATCCTTTTTTATAGCATATGGGTCCAAACATTTGCATTTGAGTCCCTGTAGTTTTAAAATACATTTATCTCCTTTATTTTCTCTATGAGTTTTGCATGTGACCCCCTGAATGCTTTACTTTTTAATTCCTAACATATTCATGCATGTTTTTATCACTTCTAGGTCCCTAGAACATGATTTCTTTACATTTAGGTCCAGAACATTTGCATATAACCCTTGAAGCTTTTTAAAATAAGTTTTCTCTATGAAATTTGCATTCTGAACCCTGAAGATTCTAAATATTACACTAATCATCATTACAATTGAGTTTTTATCACATTTAAATCCTGAACATTTGCATTTAGCCCCTAGAATCTTTTAAAATGATTTTTCACTGAGAATTCGCAATCAGAACCTTAAAAGATTTAAAAATCACACTGTCCTTCATCAAAGTTGAATTTTCTCTACAGTTTGGTCCTGAAAATTTGCATTTTGCCCCTAGAACTTTAAAAATGAGTTTTCTTTCTGCATTTTGCATTCTGGACCTTAGGAAACATCATAATTGCACTGACTAATATAAAAGCCCAATTTTTATCACAATTAGACCTTGAAATTTTGCATAAAAGTCCCTGGATTCACATTAAACCATTCCTGAGCACATACAACTTGCATATAGGCCCTTAGATTATTTCTAAATCCATCATTTAGGGTTTTAAATGTTTTCTTGCATATTTTGGGACATTTTTCACTCATTGCATCTCATATTGTGCATTTAATCATTGATTCCATTTAAAAATCATGTTTTCACTGAGATTCGATGCTTAGCTTCACATTTTGGCCACATTTGCACTTATGTGTGAATTTTGCACTTTAGACCCTAACTTTTTAGGAAATTATCCAAGTGCAACTTTTACATCCTAGTGCCACATTGACATTGGACACATCATTTGCATGTTAGAATAGGGGTCATGAACATGTTCTTCATCCAGATTCTCATTTCTCTTTGTGAATTTTGCATTTTGGTCCTTATGTTTGTCCTTTATTGTGTTTACACCATTTTGTTGATTTTCTCCTCCATATTTCTGACGAATAACATCTTCTAGACATTTGGCATGCATTTTGACATAACTTAGACCATGCATCACTCCCATGCAAGCATTTACCACATCTAGCCAGGGAAATGACCAAATTACCCTTGTGCCTCCAATTCATGAGCTTGCACCTCAATTTGTGCACTCAATCTTGCATAGTCCTTGTCTAAACCATCCTTTAGAGTTTTTGCACATTTAGGCACTTATCCATGTATTTCATATCACTTTCTCCTCATATTTGTATCCCTATTTATCGGGCCAGCATCCCATGCCTTTCCTTCGTGGATTTCTTTCTAAATTTTTTCTTAGAGTTTCTCATCCATTATCCGATTTGATTGGCTTTAATCCTATATTTCAGATTTTTGATTTGATTTGGATTTCATCACCCGAGGGCTTACATTAACAAGCCTAAAGGCCGACATTTGTCCCTACCACGGATTATTTTTCTCCTATTTGATTTTCACGACTTTTTCATGATTCCGAGGACTCGGGTTGACTTGGCTTGTCATCTTTTTGATATTATTATGTCTTTTCGAGGAATTCCTCACAAAAACCTCGTCAATTCATGAGATCTTCTGCGATTTTTTCAATGCATGTGGATTTCTTCGTAGTTTTCACACATCATCTTGTACATCCATCCAGTCTTGTCATGGCATACATATTAGCATGATTAGAGCATGATCCAGGTTTAACAGACATCCATCTAGCCTTTAGCAAGCAATTTGACTGGAAAGACAGAGTTTCTCGGGCGTTCAAGGGTGCCTAACACCTTCCTCGTGCGTAATAGGAATCCGTACCCATCCTCAGGTTAGCAGACATCCAGCCTTCACATCTGCACCTCAGGCATTCATCTTTTTGTGGTTTTCCTTGTCTTTCCCTTAAAAGACTAGGTGGCGACTCCTTTTCTTTTTCTTTTATCTTTCCTTGCACCTTCGCCATCTTGGCATGGCTGTGATCTCCTTCCCTCTAGTGCGACTTTGCGCCGAGACCCCCGGGTCGGCATGGTCACAGAACTGGCGACTCTGCTGGGGATAACCAGATTCCAGCTTTCAGGTTAGTCTTTCTCGCTTGCTTTGGCTTCATAGGTTTGATTGTTTGCTTTGTCTGTGATTGTTTGCTTACTTAGCATGCTTCATGCACTTTATTTCACACATTTGCTCTACCACTGCACACACATGCTATATATCATGCCTTCTGATATGATGGATGTTTTTCTTTCTTTTCACAATCATGATGTCACGACACTAGCACATGCCATGATCAATCCTTTTGCTTGTTGTTTGCTTACTTGCTTGCCTTACTTGTGTGTTTTCTTCCCCTTTTTGCACTTGACATGCCTAGGAGAGTAGAGACATGTTTGTTTCCCCCTTCTGGTTAAAATAAAACACACAAACTCAGAGAACAATTAAT